>JAANBC010000165.1:0-37928 GCA_014621405.1 Stylonectria norvegica
AGAGAGAGAGGGAAAGGATGAGAGAATGAGAGGATGAGATATGAGCGGGAGAAAGGTGAGATGTGAAAGAGAGAAAAGGCGGAGGGGTTGTACGAATACGTCGATGCAGATTTAATGGATTTATTGGGAGCCGGTGGGGTCCTGATATCTTAGCTGCAGGGGAGTCTCACTGCCGCAGCGCCGCTCCAGAAGCGAAGAAAGCGGCAGAAGTTTTTTTTTTCTTTCGTTATTGACCGGCCGTCGGCGGTATAGTAACATTGGACTTTTCATCTGCTGCTGGTAGGTGGTGATAAGACGGTACTTGGCTGTGTGTTACGCCGCAGCGGTAGGCCCGTGTACCCCGCCATCGGGAGTGGCTCGCAGTTCGGCGCCGTTTTTCTACCTTGGTAGATTGGGCCTCGGACGCCGAACTTCGCCAGAGAATTGCGCCATCGCTGACCGGCTGCCCGCCCCAACAACATGATCCCTGCGGGAGGTGTTCCCTGGAGCCTCCAATGTTTCGAGGGAACGACTGTTTGCTACCGAGTGCTAAGCACGTAGTAGTAAGTGCTAGCTTTTAGGCTGTCCACGGGTACCTTAGGTTGGCTGTTAGATGCGGGTTTGGCCAGTTCCCTTGACCGCCTTCAACACGTGCGTTCGCGCTCCATCAGCGCAATCGCAAACATGAACCGGAGCTCGGAGGGCATGTCCTCCGGCGGGGCAATCAATCAATCAGCACCTCAGCGAGCGCCGCAGCGGGCACGAAACCCCACTGACCCGACCGCGACATCAAACTTTCCATTTCCATATTATCGTCACTTTTGTCTGCCCGTAGCCTCGGTCAAATCCATCAGCAAGCCATCCCACTGCAGACTTTCTACTCGGTGTTGCAGCTAGCTCTTGCTTGCCGGTTGCTGTTTCGGCTGCTTAACATCGCTTAGCAAAGCGCACCTCGTGGCCCGCAGACTTTCCCGGAAACATACAAGAATTAGCAAGCGCCCGTTGCCGCAAACTTTCCGGAGACTTTACACCCCCAACGTCCATGGAACAGCACCTTGCGCCGACAACACCGTCGCCATGAGCAAGTTCGGTGCCATGGTCATGGGCCCCGCGGGGGCGGGAAAGGTAATTAAGTTACATGACTGACACCCTGGAACGCGATTCGACATCTCGTCATCTTGTCATGCCATCAATTGCGTGCTAACTTGAGCCATCTAAACTAGTCAACCTTCTGCGCCGCCCTCATCACCCATCTACAGCTCAACCGCCGCTCCGCCTTCTACGTCAACCTCGACCCGGCTGCCGAGACCTTCGAGCACACCCCAGACCTCGATATCAAGGAGCTCATCTCCCTCAAGGATGCCATGGAGGAGATGGGCCTCGGGCCCAACGGCGGTCTCATCTACTGCTTCGAGTTCCTCATGGAAAACCTCGACTGGTTGACCGAGGCCCTCGACTCTCTCACCGAAGAGTACCTCATCATCTTTGACATGCCCGGCCAGATCGAGCTCTACACTCACATTCCCATTCTTCCCACCCTCATGAAGTACCTGTCGCAGCCGGGCTCCCTGGATATCCGCATGGCTGCCATCTACCTCCTCGAGGCCACCTTCATTGTCGACCGGGCCAAGTTCTTTGCCGGAACCCTCAGCGCCATGAGCGCCATGCTCATGCTAGAGGTTCCGCACATAAACATCCTCTCCAAGATGGACCTCGTCAAGGGTCAGGTCAAGAAGAAGGACATGAAGCGATTCCTCACGCCCGATGTAGGCTTGCTGGAGGACGACCCCATCGAGCGCGCTCGGCGGATAACCGAAGGCCCGGCTGGCGAAGACGACGACTCCAAGGCGCCAGACGAGAAGGGCCAGGTCATGAAAGGGGCCAGCTTCAGGCGGCTCAACAAAGCCGTCGCCGGTCTGATTGAGAGCTTCAGCATGATCAACTACCTAAAGCTGGACGTGACGGACGAGGACAGTGTGGCGTCCATCCTGAGTTATGTCGATGACTGTATCCAGTTTCACGAGGCCCAGGATCCCAAGGAGCCCAACGATGAGGAATATGAGGATCAAGAATAGCGGCACCATTTTGCCGATGGGGGATATACGAGTGTGAGGAAAAAAGGTAGTTTGGGGATATTTTGGGATATGCATAGCGCTGGCGTTGATAAACCACGTCGTTCGGGTGGTAAAGAGAGTGTCGTGTAATCGTGATGGAAATGGTTATCTCGTTTCCTGATTTGGCTCTAGGCGTATCCATCCTGTTGTCCATCTCGGTGAAACGCCAAACCCAATGTCCAAAATGTAATGGATGTAATCACCGCTGTAATAATCGCTCTTCATCGCTGCCGTTATTCTGTCGGGTTGTCCACGGTCGTGATATCGAAATGCTTCCTCGCAAAATTTCCAAACCTTGTGTTATTATTGAGCTTGTCGTTAGAAGCTCTTCGTTCCAGCTCGCCGTTGCAAGCTCGTCGTCCGAGATGGTCGTCCAAGGCCCATCCTCCCAGGCCCATCATCCCAACGGGACACCGGCCCATCATCGGCCAGAAGTCCTCCTATCCCTCCCCGCCATCTCCTGCTGAGCCTCGTAGCGATGGTACTCATTTACCCACACATCCTTCAACACGGCCAGATAGCCGACGACCTTGCTCCCCACGACGGTGACATCCCTTAGGCTCTCGAACACGCCCCTCTCCCACACCCACGCAGCGACGGCCAGGACGACAGCCCAGAAGGCGACGCGCATGGTCAAGCGCGTCCACCACAGCAGCAGGCGGCGGACCCAGTTCAGCACGACGACGACGACGGCCAGCACGGCCAGCGACACGGCGACGCCGACGACGCCCTGGTTGTCGGCCATGAGGGCGAGCAGGCGGTCGAGCAGCGGGCGGACGATCGGGTACGCGGCGTTGAGCAGGCGCTGCGACTGCAGCACGGCCTGGCGCTTGAAGACTTGGAGCGGCGCGTGCGGGTGCAGCAGGTGCGTGTGGATGTAGTCGACGAGGTCGGGCGGGAGCAGCGCTGCGAGGAGGGACGTGGTTAGCGAGGCGGCGTCCATTGTGGGCTGTGTGTGAATTATGGCGGTGAGAGACGGAAGTTTTTCGAGTATTGGCTGGGGACGGGGATGGGACGATGTCGATGCGCGTCTGGCTGATGGATATGGATGGATATGGACGATGAGCTGGCGGGGTTTGTCTCTCGTTGTTGGTCTGTCCTGTCGTCTTGGGCTATTTTTTTTTTTGGCGCGTGGCGTTTTGCGGAGCTTGTGCACCGACCAGGAGGAGGAGGAGTAGAGAAGGACGATAGATGACAGCGACTAAAAAGGTGTTTTAAAGGAGATGAATACAACTCACAAGATTCCCGCAGCTTCTCATGGAGCCAATAGTCCGTGACGTCCATACTGAATCAAAGATGGAATAATAATACCGGTAGTATTCTCCGGCAAGCAGCTGAAGCAAAGAGCGGCCTTGTGAGTGAGCGACCTTTCTCCGCCAACAAAGATGCGGTATGCATGCAAGACGAGCTGTTGGTGACGATACAACAACGAATCTTACCTTGGGTGTCTTTTTTGGACTCTCAGTATTTGGACGATCCTTTACAGCTTGTATGTTTATGCACTAGATATCGCCCTTCAACCATGATACTGTCACAGCAGCGCTTTACTCCTCTTAATATTCTCCTATAGTCCTACCCCATGCTTGCAAACCCATGTCGGGAGAAGACACCGTCCATGCAGAGGCTGCATATCACTTCGCCCAACGGCCCGCATACCCGGCACTATCCACTCAATACCGAATGGCGAAGAGCTCTCTGTCCGGGCGGGGTTGTGTCATTGTGACTGTGACCACATCCATGTTTCCAATGGACTGGACTGGTGTCTTGTATTGTTATACATGGAACAGTATTCGGCGACAGAAAGACCATTTGTCATATATGTACAGAGCCGCTAGTAGAGAAACAAAGAGCGTACTTCGTAGAAGGGTATCAAGCACGGATCCATCTTACAAAAGAAAAAGGAATCAAGGGGGACAGCTCGTAGCACGCTCATCCTTCCAGAAAAAAACACCCAAGCCTCCACAGCCATGTAACAAGAAGAGGTTGCCCAAGGTATGAACGCCATAACACTCCCGGTTTCATCAAGTCATCGCAGGTTCGCATAGCGCTCCGTCAGTCCTCCATCCCGTCCAGCACCCGTCGTGCTAGGTCAAGTCTCCTGCGTTGTGCGCGAGCTTCTGAACTTGCTCGTGAGGCTTCGCTCAGCCCTAGAACACTCTTGCCCAAGCTTGCGACGAGCCTCTCTACGAGGATCTGGTCCTCTTTTTGCAGTAGCTGGATCGCAGCGCTTGGCCCGCCTCCCGCAAGGCTCTCCTTGTCGCACACGTTGCTGGCATCGTTCATGAGAGATTCGGAAATTAATTTCAGCTCCTGGTCCGGAGAACCACCCGGGGTACTGCCGGGCGTAGTTCGCGGGGTTCCGTTCGGGGTTAGGACCCCTCCGTTCAACTTCGACCTGTTGACCAGCGGAAAGCTTCGATTCGTACCAGTCGATTCGAACGATGAATTGGACGGATGATGGCGTGCCACTCCCGAAACGCTGTTCGTCGGTCGATGAACAGCCGAGTTTCGACGGAATTGGCCTTGATGAAACTCGGTTGAGCTGTTCGTGAATCGGTGGAACTGGAAACCTTGAAACGTCGTGCGCTTCGCCGTAGGAGGCCCATCCGAGTCTTCACTGGATCCGACGATGGTTTCGATAATGTCATCATGGACCGCCGAGCTTCGGCTGAGGCGTCCCTCGGTTGCAGTAGCAAAAGTATCCACCGAAGACATCGTGTCGATACTGGGTCGCCTGTCGCGACTAATCAGGGGGCCGCGGGTTGTCTCGACGGAATCTTCAGAGCTAACGCTCCCCGAACTACCCCGTCGTCCAGTCCGCTGCTGGCTGAGCGTTCCCATTGCCGAGTGAAGGAAAAAGTGTTCGTAGTCGAAGGCGTCTTCGCGATCCTCGTGAGAAACCGGGTTCTGCAAGGTGTCGTGGTATAGAGAGTCGCCGCCTTCACTTGCGTATCCGTCGTCATCTGCGCCTTGCTCGTCTTCCTCTTCGGCATTTGGCTCGTCCCCTTCTTCAAGATAGCTCTCCGTCTCCTGGTGCCCCGCGATCCCCTCCGCGCCTTCAATTTTAGTACGTGTATCGTCATCTAGTTCGTTAAGCATAGGCTCCTCGGCAACATCATGATACTGAGGTTCCAAAATATCGGCCTCATTGGTGCCTTCGTCCTGGTAAATCGTTTCACGTGCCTCTTCATAAACAATAACCGGCGACTCTTCCAACACGTCCTTCGCGGGAGTTTTCAGCTCATAATCACGCGTTTTCCCTTCGATGTTTGCGTTTTCGACAGGTACCTCTCTATCCCAAGAAGGCTCTAATGGAGGACTCTCCAGCTCAGGGCTTTTCTGATTTGGGGGCTCTGTGAACTCTGGGTCCCATCTCGCATGAGTAAAAGGGCTCAAATTCCTCAAGCTTTGCAAACTCCGGCGTTTCATGCTGTCTTGCTGAGCTTGTTCCCTTAAACTTGAGATCTTCCCTTTGAGGTCCATCATTTGGTATTTGAGATCTCGCATTTGCGTTACTGAGACGGATCGCGTCAGTTCCTTGTCTGGGAAGGAACCGAAAGTAGGGCTGTGCAGGTCGGGAAGCTGGGAGCTATTGCGCCTGGGTTCGACATCCGCGGGACCATCATCCTCGCTCAAGGGCTCTAGAGTGGGTTCTAAAGGCTGATGTGAGAGTTTGTGGCTCGACAGCCCACCTCCCAATGCATCTACGCTCCTAGATGAGGTCAAGGGCTGACGATAGCCACCCGCAGCACCCAAAGCACTCGCAGCCCGTGGAGGATGAGCCAAAGATGCTGCAACGCCCTGAAATCCGTTCTCGCTGACCATTCTCGAGTGGCCGGGGGATGTCGGCGTAGAGTCGTGAAGTGCAGTCGCAGGTCGGGGTATCGGTGGTGACGGAGTCGATCCCTCTGACACGGGGTTGTAGTAGAGTGAGCTTCTGGCTCTCGAGAGATTCCCTTCCATTTTCTGCTACATCGTTAGCACATAAAACTCATCCGAGAATGACCAGCCGCGACTCACGGTCAGTCTCCGCTTGGCATTAGCCAGAATCTCCTCGGCTCTATCGCTGATGGAGCCTGTAGAGAATCGGTCTTCGCCTTTGCTCTGGGCATTGATCCTACTCCTAACTTCGGGCTCCTGGATCGATGTTCCGTCCACGTATTCGGAAGCCATGCTCTCCTCATCGTCGCCCTGAAAGTTGATATCATCGACGCTAACCGCGTCGTCGAAGTCCGCAAAGTGAGCGTTGTGGTCCTGCGTCGTAATGGTGCTCGTTGAGTCAATCGAGGAGCTCCTTTCTCGCGAGACGGCCTGCGACCTTTCTCGGATATGGGGTCCTCCAATGGTGGGCGACGACCGCAATGCCATACTGTTGTGTTCAGACAGGCGTGAGGATTCTCTTCGCATTCGCCTTCCGGCGATGCTCTCAACCTCGGTGACCTCCCCAATATCCGACAACATGGTACCGTTTCCGTATATGATAGGGGTCGTGGGAGTGACCGGCCCGGCGAGAAAGGCATTTTGTGGCGGCATGTGGAACTGCATGTCGTTGGATTGGGCCTCGTTCCACATCAGTAGCGGAGACTGCAGGCGCTCTTCGGGGGAGTCTGAACGATCATAATCGGGTAGAATCATATCCGGGTTCGTCAGCGTCGGCGATGCAGGCCGCGCATACGCCGGCAGCGAGGTGGATGCTGGATTATCGTGACGAGCATCGCGGCCACGAGAGGTAACGGCCGCCATTGCGCCTAGGATGGAAAGTCGTTTTATTAGAGATCAAGGCCTTGATTAGTTGTGAGGAAATGGCAGGGCTGGTGATACAAGCACAACGGCGCTGGCACGACGTCGAATGTTTCGAGTCCGCACCTCGCAACTCGCGCCGCGGTTGCAAACGAGAAGCCTAGTGTCTCCCAACCTCGTCCCCAACGCGCCTTCCAGTCAAGCAAGGACTATTGGAAGCCAGCTAGTATCTCGGTGGTTCGAAGAAGCGAAGGCGAAGCGAAGGATGATGGTTTCGATTGAGGCTCCAAAAATGGAAAAGGGTGCGGCGCAAGCCTAGAGGTAAGAAGGTGACATGAACCGTGGTGCCGAGTGAGCAAAGAAGCGGAGAGGAAGAAGGCGAGGTAGCGAGTGACAGGTGACGATACGACGTCCACGTTTATGCAAGTGATGGCAACATTCGGAGGGGCAGCCAACAATCAGCAGCGCAGACGAATGCAGCTGGACGGCGACTCCTTCATTGCTGGAAGGATGACGAAGAGATGAAGTTGGTGGATGCGTTTTACGAAGTACGAAGCCAAGGCGCGCGGATATGGGATTTCGTGAAAGACAAAGACGAGCCCCAGAAAGCCCGTCCAGCGGCTACTAAGGCGCAAATGTGTTGTTAGAGTGGCTCTCCACCTGGAAAAAGTCGCCTAGCACCGCCCGGGTCAGGGGTTGGTGAGCCGCTAAAACCAACTAAAGTCAGCTAAAACCAGCCCAGCTGAGGAATGGATGGAACGAAGGCCCGGGCTGATGTGGGCGCGCCGAACCGAGGAGGAGGAGGCGTCTAGCGATGGAGGATGAAACGAGTTACCAGCAGTGGATTTGAATACTAGCCATTACAGTAGAAGTCGGACTAGCAGATTCTTTATTAGCAAGTCTCGACAACGGGTGTTGGTGGTGTGTTTAGAGACCCTTGGAGGACCTCGCAGCGAGCTTCCATCCCACGTCCATCGACACGACACGATGCTGTACATCCCAGGGCCAGGCACTCGAAAGGGGGCTGTCTCTCCCCATCATTGACAGCTCTCGCTGTATTGGGACGCATTGCGACGAGTACATGAGGCATGTTACTGAGTACCTTGAGTACCATGGCGTCCTACGCCAGGGCCTCGAGCCCAGAGACGCTGTGTCGGGGAACTGCAAGGCCAGCATCAATCCAATGTCGAGGCCTGAACCTGGATCTATCCATCATCCATGGCTTCGTCTGCTGTGAGTTCATCCAAGGGTTCCATCACTGTAGGACATCTACTATGTAAGCCCAGTCAATAATAAGGTACAGTACCTGCGCCCTTCATCCTGGCATAACTCCGTCCAAAGATCCCAGCATCTTCAACGTGGTATGGATCCCTAATCCCTAAAGCCTAGACTCCTCTACAGTGTACACTAGGAACTCACAAGCCTGTCGGAACGCTCCTCAACCCGTTCGGCAATTGTCGTTGGATTTGCAGCTCGGCCGACTAGCTCCTTTGGGCCCATCTCATTTCTCTCGTGCAAGCATCCGTCTGTCATCCTTTGCTGCTCCTACCCGTAAGAAGCATTCGCTCTCGCGCATCGGGGCGAAGGGTGCTGCGTTTTCCCAGCCAAATTCCTCTCGGGTCCCTTGGTTCCGCTCGTTTGGTTTGGTGCCGATGGATCTGCCGTTGTGATCGTCCCGACTGCGAGTTACTCTGTCGTGACAGTCAGGGGTTTCTCCCACGTGTAGAAACCAGGAAAGATTTGTAGTTGTCCATGTACGAAGCACGTATCTGTAACCTCGGCCAGCACCAGAGGCATATGTTTAATACCCTGTCTATATCGCTGAGACCATGTCTCCTCTCCCGCTTCAATGGTCTCACACACGCGACCATGATAGACGCCCCCCGGTCGTTTCATTCTGGCTTAGCCACCCAGCACATGCTCACAAGCCACGTAGAGAAACGTAAAGGCGCACTTGAAACAGCTCATGCCTCGGACGGGCGTTGTAAACTCACACCTTTTGAAGCCATTACGACAGCCATGTCTCAGCCATTTCCAACGTCTTGCTCGGGCTTGGGCGCTAGGCTGGGCGAGGCTTTTGAGTTTTGGCAATAGACCGAGCCCAGTTGACAAGAAGGACCTCAAAAGGCTTAACCTTCCGACACCCGACACTAATTTTTTATGTTAAGCGTGATATCTTGTCGGTTTCCTTCTATTTTCGTTCTATGATGACTCCTGCACAACCAATTTTATTTATGTTGCAAGACGCGAAACTCAAAGTGCCAATGGCCCAGATAATCCTTCTAGTTGTGTTGGCCAAGATAGGTATCGTCAATTCAAACATCGAGTACGAGTAGCAAACAGTATCACCTCGTAAATGGGAAGGCTTCCGCCTCCACTGCTAATGGCAGGATACAGGAGATGAGTGAAATCAGTCATCCGCAAACGCCTCGCTTCGGGCCTGGATGTTGCTCTTTGAGTCGCGGTTGGCGATGAGACGCTGAAAAGTTAGTTCAACTGCTCGAACGGTCAGGTCATGCATGCCATTAACTTACAACAAGGTTCCTCAACAAAATCGCAATCGTGACCTTGCCGACAGAAGGCACGTAGATAGAGGCCTTTTCCTTGATAGCCGGCCCATCAAAGTTCCTGTACGACGAGAAATTGATGCAGACAGCGCCGTCCCGGATGAGCTCCGTGGGGACTTTGAACGACTCCACCGGAACGCCGCCGATGACAACGTCGCTCAGAGGCAGGCAGTCCTTGAGCTCCCAGCCCTCTTTATCCTCGACCTGGTGACGGGGATGCTTGATGCCCTGTCCGCGGGTAAATAGTTGAACCCCAGTGATATCGACCGAGTACACCGTGGCACCATCGTTGGCCAGCAGAGCTGCTAAGGGGCGGCCGTTGACCTCTGAGCGGTTGATGACGGTGATGGTCTTGCCAAAGAGGCGGTTTCCGGAGGCGAGAATGGGGTTGTAGATCTGGAGATGCTCGAGAATCTTGACAACAGCCAGAGGCGTGCAGGGTAGGATGGACTTCTTGCGGTTCTCGGGAGCATCCAGGAAACGGATGTTGTGGTACATGTTGTGGAGGTACTTGTGGCGGAGTCCCTCGACATCCTTATAGAGCTCGACCGTCTCCTGGACGTACTTGTCGTGCGAGGGGTTCTTGGGGAAGATGGGGTAGTAGACAATCATGCCGTCTACGGAGTCATCTTCGTTGGCCTTCATGATCTCTTCCTCCAGGAGATCCTTGTCCACGGTACGGAGATCAAACTTGAAGCCGCTGTCATGCATCAGCAAAGCGTCGCAGAAGGCTCAGCAGGGGCCGAGGCGGTTCGCGGGATCGCGGAGGGCCCTGACGGTCGCGCGCGGGATCGTCTCACTGTTCTTCGCAGGTCTTCTTGGACCACTCGGCATACTTGACGGCGGCGGGATCATCGTTGGCCAGGAAGGCGGCCAGGGCGGGCTCGGCGCCGCCGTTGGCGCCCTGGACCTTGGCCAGCGTCTCCTTGACCTCGGCGAGGAAGCGCTTCGCAATGGTGTCGGCGGTGATGACTTTGCAGGTCTTGGGGACATCTGAGGAGGAGGCCATTGTGAATATGAGGCCGAGCTTCGGAGCTTCGGAGAGAGAGAACTTGAAGATCACGAATCCACGATGCCCCACCAACAACGAGAGGTCGTGGATTCCATGGAGGGGCACTCGAGCACTTAAAGCACTGAATCCATGGTGCACGAGAAAGAAAAAAATCAGACCCCTCTGTCGTTGCCCCTCTTACCGCTTGTAGCATAGCCTTCATGACTCCTCCTAGGAGCCAATTGGCTGCCCGCCTGTCGCGTAGTAAGCTCTCGTAGTAAGCTCCATGAGGTCGCGCGTAAGCGGCCCGTGAGGTCTGGACCAACGGCCCGACGATTCCTTACAAAATATAATCACCATGAAACATTACCTATTCAAACCTGTGGCCAACTACCCTTTCTCGGACACATCTAGGCGCACAGTTGGCGCATTACATTGCACGGAGTAAATCGATGCTTCTATTTACAGATGTTTGTTTCAAGTGAATCCATTACTGAATACCGAAAGAGACCGAACTCCAGTGCCAAACCCACGTCAGGTCGTGACTGATCAAACACAACCCAAGTCAGACGCTGCCTCGTCAAGCGACACGATGAATGACAATAGTATCAAGCGATACTTCACTTTCGCCAATATACATTCACCATTATCCTGAAATGACGACGCATCACCCCGGTATCGCCAGAAGACCTCGTCACCTGCAATCATCGGATCGGCATCCGTTGCTCAAATAGTCGCACCGCACCGATAGCAGCCAATCGTAACAAGAGTTCTCCTGGCTGTCTGACTTGAGTGGAACTAACGATAGCCTGTACCAAATAACCCAAGGTAAGCATTCTGGCATCAAGGTCCATCCGAGTCTGCAACGACACCATATCGTCAACAGTCAAGAAGCCCTAGACCGTCCAGCAGACTTCCAAAGTCCCAAGAGGTAACTGCAACTAGTTAGGTAGGCCTGATAACTCGCAATTTTCTATCAAGCGCCTCAAGTGTAAGCGTTGGGAAGCAAGAACCCAGGGTATCTAGTCCAAGTTCTGGGCATTAATGACAGAAGTTGCCCGCCTCTCCTTCTCCTACAGACATCGACGACTACCTCGCCAACAGTCTCTCTCTTGGGGAGGGAAGTGAAGATCATGGCGTTGATCTTGACGAACTGGAGCATCGCCCATCAACATCGACTTTTGCGTCCCATTCAATCAATTGAATAACTCATTCGTTTCAACTTAGCCGCTATCACATCACTCGTTACGAGATAGAACCCTTACAGCACATCACTAATTAAGTCTCTGACAATCACAACTATCGTTTCAACCACCCCGGTATCAACAGCGGAGTCAATAAAGAGTTAGAACAACACCAGCAGCCGTTTCGAGTAGCAAACCGTCAGGATGGGTTTCGACATCGCCCTGTTGTGGAAGGCCCCCAAGGTCAACTCCATCAGCAAAAAGGCCAAAAGCATCCCCATACTCAACCCCATCAATATGCATGGCAGAGTGTTCTTCTTCTCCTGGGTTGGCTTCATGATATCCTTCTGGGCATGGTACGTGAACACCTGGACCTCAATACGGCGTGGGAATACATGATAACCTCATCTCTAGGTATACCTTCCCCCCTCTCTTGTCCGTCACCATCAAGGATGATCTTGGCTTGACACCAGTCCAAATCGCCAACTCCAATATCGTCTCCCTCTCGGCAACTTTTCTTGTCCGTTTGCTGGCTGGACCTCTTTGCGACTGGTACGGTCCCCGGAAAGTCTTCGCCGCACTTATTTTTCTAGGATGTTTCCCAGTCGGCCTTGCGCCCCTCATCCACAATGTCACCGGCCTATATGTTGCACGATTCTTCATCGGCATTCTGGGTGCTACTTTCGTGCCCTGCCAGGTCTGGTGTACTGGCTTCTTTGACAAGAACATCGTGGGAACCGCGAATGCTTTGGCTGGTGGATGGGGAAATGCGGGCGGTGGCATCACATACTTCATCATGCCGGCGATTTTTGACTCTCTCGTTCGAAATCATAGGTTTACCGCCTCCATTGCGTGGCGAATGGCCTTTGTCGTTCCGCTCGTTTGCTTGATCGCTTGTGCCATTGGTATGCTGCTGCTCTGCCCCGACACGCCAACCGGACGTTGGGACGACCGTATGAGGCGTATCAGTGCGAACATACTGGCGGACCAAACGGTCCTACTTCAAAGCATCAGACTTCCAAGCGGCAGCCGACACATTCCGATCATTATTTCGAATCCTGCAGTTGAGGAGAACCGTACAGGCAATAATGAGAATATGGCGGGCGATGCCCCGAAGCCAGACGATGCTCAGAATCGCCCGGCCGATGATGAGAACCCCCCGGCAGATGATCAGAACCGGCCAGCCGATAATCAGAGACAGGCTCTGAAGAGATTCTTTCATGTCCTGAAGAGTTTGTTCCAAAACGTCAGGTTCCTCCCAGAATCTGTGCCTGACAATCCTATCGAATCCGCAAAAGCCGAAGTCATCGCCAAGCCCACCTGGACAGCCGCCCTATCCGTCATCCTCTCCTGGCAGACTGTCTTTCACATGGCCACTTACGGGTGCTCCTTCGGCGGCGAGCTCGCCATCAACGCCATTCTGGGCGCCTACTTCCACAACAACTTCCCAGGCCTTGACCAGACGCGGGCCAGTTACTATGCCGCCATATTCGGCTTCAGCAACTTCGTCACTCGGCCCCTGGGCGGCATCATCGCCGACCTCCTCTACAACTCCTTCGGCCGCAACCTCTGGTTCAAGAAGGTCTGGATCACTGTCTGCGGCATCTTCACTGGTGCCGTGTTGATAGCCATCGGCCAGTTCAACCCCTCGGAGGCCGACGTGGGCAGCATCAAGGTACTCGCTGGGCTGATTGCCACGCTGTGCTTCTTCATGGAGGCTGGCAACGGGGCCAACTTCGCACTCGTGCCGCACGTTCACCCCTCTGCCAATGGCATCCTGTCTGGCTTGACCGGTGCGTGTAGTAACGCTGGCGGGGCCATATTTGCGGTGATATTTCGAGAGATGAACAACGGCCAGGACTTTGCAAAGGCGTTTTGGGTCATTGGCATCATTCACATTGCGGTAAATGTGATTGTGTGTGGGATCCCCCCAGTGCCGAAGATACCAGTTGGCGAACAGTAAAGTTCGGGGGAGAATTGCGGAGGATCCAGGTGTTGGTGTAATACTGGAAGCGCTTTGGGTTTTGAACAGGTATTTTGTTTTCAAGCGAAGGATGGCGTCAAGGCTATCAAAGCGTGATATTGATCAGTTTGCTATCAAAGTTTCATAGTTTATGGGTAGTCATCATAACATCCAAATAGCAATGTTAGAGTGTAACATCCAGCAGGGAGTTTCTCTACATCTTCAAGCTCAGCCCCCTCGTCATGCTCAACGTTACAGATGCCAGCAGCGCACGAACCATCCCCTCGGCGACAGGATGGTTACGCGACATGGGCGGTATCAGACATCAACACGCAGCAAACACGCGCACCCTCCGCAGAGTGAGACCAGGCGACGCAGCAAAAGTCGCACAATCTTGTTTATCGCCGCAGCCGCATTCCCATCATTATCGCCGTCTCCCCTTCAGGTGCGCATAGATACATGGTACATTTCCATTTCCACGACGGCCAGCAAGGCGCAGGGGAGTCCGCCGTCGATCGCAACCTCCTGCAACGACTGCAAGCGCGCCACGTCTAGTTTCTCAACCCCCTCTCCCCAAGTCTCCCGAGATCGATCTCATGTTACTGAAAACTTCCAGCCTCTCTCCCTCGTTTGGCCGGCGGGAAATTTTTCCAATTTGCATTCCAGGCGCGGTTTCGTCACTCTCAGTCGGGACAAGAGAACCCCTGCTGGAGCGAGCCGCCGACCGAGCGCTTAGACAATGACGAGGCGCAATCCCGGGGGCATTCCACGGGGATAAGACGTCCGGGTGTTACGATGTGGGATCAGTGTGGGCTGCGAGCAAACTTTATACAATAGGGGGTGGGCTTTTCTGTCGGGAAGTCGCGCTCAGTTGCTGGGATTTGAATTGACATCGTGATGAACGAGATCCATGATCTCAATTATGCCCTACCTAAGTGCCTAACATGTATGCCGATGTAATATGATTTGTTCCGACTTTCATCGAGTTGAATATCACCTTTACGTGGGTATGGGTAAATCCTCATGTCAAATACGTTCCAAAGACAGCAAAGTGATTAACAGAGGAAACCAATAAATTAACTATGAAACATAAAACCTGCTCCTATCATGCTTCCGTGGAAGCAGTCGTTACGTCACCGTCATTAGGTAGTTGTCAGAGCTGGGCTAATGCCTCTATTAGACGTAGCAGCAGGGGAATCGGGCATGCTACCTGTGAGAAAACTTGGCTAGAGTCAAGAACCCAAGGGTTTTTTTCTTTTTTATACATCCACAATCCAGAAGCCTTCCCAACTCGTTACCAAAATCAACGAATGTGCAAAAGGCCGAATACCCAGATTGCTCCAAAATCGAACAAATAGGCAACCCTCTAGATGCAGTCATGAGGTCATGACACCAAAGAGAAACCAAGACACACTAGGCACGCTGCTCCATTTACAGAGCAAAGGCAGCCAGGACGAGGCCACCAACGACGGCCAAGGAGCCAGCTCCCATGCGGGTGGCGCCTGAGATGACGATGACGGGGCCAGTTCCAGTGGGGGCAGGGACGACGTATCCGCCGGTGCCAGTAGCGGCAGCACCACCCTGGGACTTGGTGATGGCAGAGACGAGGGTGGTGCAGTTGTAGCCGGGAGCGGGAACAATGGTCTTGGTCTGGGGAGCAGGGACGGTGTTGTTGCAGGGGACGGTGGTGGTGGCATCGACAATGGAGGTAACAGCGGGGATGCTGGAAGTGTTGACGGCGGTGGTGACGGTGGAGGACGAGAGGCTGATGGTCTTGACACCGGTGCTGGCGGTCAAGGTGGTGGTAGCGCTGCTGGAGGTCTTGGGGACACCGCCATCAATCTTGAAGGGGTTGGAGTACTGGAAGACATCGGGGTTGCTCTCGAGCTTGAAGACGAGACCGTAGAAGTTCTCGGCACCAAGAGTGGAGGGGACGGACCACGTGTAGGTGTTGGCACCGTTGTCGACACCGGCTGTGAAGAGATGGTCAGTATTTTGCTCCTGGCGCGCCATCTCGAGGCGCAGGATAATCCAATAGACTCTACTTACAAGCGATGTTGAGCAGGGGAACCTGGGTGTTCTGGGTGGCACCGCCAATCAGGGAGATGGCGATGGTCTCGCCCTGGTACTTGGCGGGAGCCTTCCAGGTGATCTGGAAGCTAGCACCGGCCTGGACAACCTCTCCGCTGGTGGGAGTGTAGATGGGGTCGAAGTCGGCGGTCTGGGCGAAAGCCGAGGCGGCGAAGGCCAGGAGGGCGGCGGCGGAGAAGAACTGCATCTTGAAGTTTTGTGTGTTGAAAAGGATTTGACTGGTTTTGGTGATTGACGAAAAGCGGTCGGTTGAGAAAAGGAGGGTTGAAGAGCTTTGTAGGAGCGCGATGCTACCTGAGAGATTCTGAAAAGAATGTGGGAGGCTGAAGCCTTGGAATCAAAGAATGACTGGTATGTGAAGGATGCGGTGGGTTAGAGAGAAAGAAGAAGAAAACCTAAAGAGGGGAGCGAGCTGGTGAGATAAATGGTTTGGGGAAGGCGACGGAGACGGCACGGGAAGATGTCAGCCTCAGGCGTCAGCTCGGCGAAGTTACGCTCAGGCACAGCGGGATATGCAGGTACGGGGGCACGTGCATGGGTTAGTGCAGGGATCGATGGATTAGTGCAAGGATTAGTGCAAGGAATTGCTGCGAAAACGCAGGTACAGGCGCGCGCGACGTCGGGGAGGCAGGGGCCGGGGTGCGAGGGGAGTCGCCGCGAGTGTCCGTTTAGTGGGCTTTAGGTGGGGTTGGTTCAAATATTTGGGGGGCTCGTTGGTGTTGGAATTGTGAGAGATCGGTGCCATGGGCCATCAGGGGCACAGCAATTTAATCTACGTTGGCTAGTAGCGGAGGGGCGAAAGTCACAGTGAATGGTGAGTGGGCAGAGTCACAGTCAGGCCTTGACTGAACCCGGTAAATTCAGCAACGGCGCTATCCCCATGACGGCTTCGTCCCAGGGACAAACAGACAGATACAAGACAGAGCCCGCTGCCACCCCCTCGACCTAACCTCGAGGCTCCAGTCGACAGTCCCTGAACCTCGAAGCCCTGGACGGGACCCGCAGACGCCGGCCGGTTGCGTGGCTTGACCTCTACTTAGAGTCGCCGACGACGAAACCAAGCTATTCTCGGGGTTTGAAGGCGGCGACGGCGATTGCTGGGGACTGAAATGCCATCCTTGCTTGGAGATGGGAGAGCTCGTTTACAGGAGAGGGGAATGGTTGGGACGAGACGGACGATCAAGCTTTTGCAAGCGCAGGGCTGCACGTTGGCGGCGTTTTCCAGTCTGGACGGTCCATGTTATTCCCCCACTGTTTGGAGATGGCTCGGCCACTGTCATCCAGTGGTTGTATGTATATGGATAATACCTTTACGGTGATGATTCAGGGCATTGGATGAATACAGGGCTGGACGGATCCCAGTATAATCCCAGTGCATATCTGTCGTCCATCCTTCATGTTCGTACGAATAGGTACCTAGGTACATGGAGAACCTTGGAAGCAGGAAACGCTGCCTCTCGCTGTGAGCCCGGTTGTTACACGACCTGCAAACCTGCAAACCTCCTTGCTTCCCTCCCTCCCGTCCACCATGGATGTGGTGTCCTACACTTCTACTTCGTACTGCAGCCAACATTGCAACACGACCAACCATCTCCTCCAGCAACTCCTCAATTAGGAAATGCCCGGCCGAGCCATCGACGATACATGCTGGATGTATGTAGACAATGGTCCATGGCGCATTGCACCATGGATCCCTCACCGAGTCTACCTACCTGAAATCTCCTGTCGAAACAACCTTACTGTGGACTAAGACAGAGATCCCCGGCACCATCATGCGCACATATTACCCCCATTTCCAACCGAAATGGCCTCTTTGCAATTGCTGTCATTCTCAATCAATTTGCCCCAAAGTCTCAGTCAAATCCCTTTTTCTTTTCTTCCGTCCGTTGTATTAAATGCTGAGAGCCACAATTATTTCATTCCCTGGCGCTGCACCTTTCATCCGCCCATCCCCTGAAATCTGAACTATGAATCCTTCACTCCCTGCCTGTTTCGTCGCCATCCCCAGCCAATCGCACGCTACACGCACGCCGCTCCGGCGCATTTAATCTAGGTCCTGACAGACGGGATCCAACGGGAGCAGTCGCCGAATTCCTAGGTTACCCGCCTTTTCCCACATGTACCGTTATACGTACACCGCTTACGAATTATCTACACATCTCATCGATGGCCTTGTGCTTGAATGGAAGGTCGTCAAGCCTCGAGTAACCCCCTGCTCCGTCCGGCGTCATCACGTAACTCCCGCCAGATTGCAAGGGGCTGACGAACGAAATACGAAAGAGAAGTTCTGCTCCATCAGATTCAGGGACTGAACCAGAGAAACCAAACAATCGATGATGCCGTCTCTACCGTAAAGTTGGACTCACTACGTATTAATCAAAATAAATCGGTGCCGCAGGACGAGCGGGCTCGTTGGCTCCAAGGGCCGCCACAGCTGAACCAGCGCGTCCGTAATAGCCGCCCGGTCGCAACAGAGGCGTCCAATGTCGAGCCGGCATGGAGAACAATAGCCCTCAGCCGCTAGGCACCCACTGGATGAGCAGATGTTTTCAATCGGGGACCTGCCGCGCAAGGAATGCACTAAAGACGTTCGCATACCCGCCGGGATGGGGTCTTCAAGACACCGTGCCATGCCGTCAGCGGCCATCACTCTGCGAAGAGGTCGGCGGCCGTTTGCGACCTACAGTGCGACTGACGCTTCCGGCTTCGTCAGCCGCAAGCAGAACGAGGCCCCCTTATTACTTATTAGTATCAACAGGGCATGGCACTTCCGGGTTTCCTGCGCTGGAATACTGCTGGTGAGACAAGGATCGTGGTTGGTGGGTGAATCACGAAGACCCTGAGGAAGAGCAAGATCCTAGCATCAACTACGAGGCCCGAGTGATTTTGTTAGAGGTTGTCTCCCTCTCCCGTCATCCACGCCAAATATGCGGCATTGACAGTCAGATTGAGATGGCCCATCAGCAAATGCCGGCCCTGAGCCACATGGCGTTGTTTGAGCCTGTGCGATTACTGAAAGGGGAAATCGCACGGCACGCGATCAATAGCTTGGATGACGGGGGGATCATCCAGCGATCCCATTTGGGGAGGACACTGAGCGTAACGATCAAAATCTCATCCAGCTGTGTCTCTCGGCCGCCTCATTAGTTGACATCCTTGCCTCGAATTGGAGACTATAATTCAGGCGTCGCAAGTCGGCCAGTAACAGATGCCTGACATGACATGAACGCTCGAGCCATGGCCGAGCTATTGTGTCGCCTTCTTGGCTTCTCACTGCCTCCCCTCCCCGATGCTCACCGAGGAAAGGCGACCTCGAGAGATTAACAGTTCCAAGAATAGGCCTCAAGTCTGCAGCCCGTTCAAGCCCTACGGCACCAGTGGCTGCCCCGCAACGTCTGGTGTAATGAGACTCTTTTGACGACGGCTTGCTAATTATGGCAGCGCTGACTTGGTCGACGCCGACTTACACCTCCTGAGCGCCTCTCGATGCCAAGGCCGCCGCCCCCTTTTAGGTTGTGGCCGTTCCCAGAAATTCGGTAGCTGCCGTACAATCAGGGGTGTGCTTTCACCAGCCAATCACAGCGCACCTCTAGAAATCTCCCGCGAGCCTCACTTCGACTCCGCCGCAACTTTCTCAGCCTCGTCCCGCCACATCTAACTTCACACCTCCGCGACATGCCCTCTGACGCCGAAACCCCTGGCGCAGCCCCCCCGCTCAAACGTCGCAAGACTCACGGCGACTCCTCACCGCCATACAGCTCTCCG
The DNA here is from genome assembly GCA_014621405.1 of Stylonectria norvegica. NCBI lineage: Eukaryota > Fungi > Ascomycota > Sordariomycetes > Hypocreales > Nectriaceae > Stylonectria > Stylonectria norvegica. The sequence continues at coordinate 19,395 of JAANBC010000165.1, forward strand.
GATGCTGTTGACGTCGTCCCGTTTGGCGATGGCTCCCCCGCTGCCAACACAGAGTCGGCCACGCGCCGTCTCTCCCCTCGCGGCCGGCAACGCGATAGTAGGACTATGAGTCGGAGCCCGAGGGGAGAAGGACTGGAGAAGACGTACTATGCACAAAGCAACCGTTCATCACGGTCGCCCACACGGCGGCGTTCAAGATCAAGATCGCGCTCAGGATCCATCTCGCGATCCGAATCTCGACTGCGCTCGAACTCGCGGTCCAGGTTGCGCTCCCAATCGCCTTCCCAAACCCCACGATCTCGCTCCCAATTCCGCTCTCACTCCTCAGCATCTACGAACCGCACGCGAACCGACTCTAGCTCGAGACCGCTGCAACCGACTCCTCCTCCCGAACCTCTAAAACCCAACTATCGTGCGCGACTGGTTCTTCATGGCCATACGAAACCCGTATCGCAAGTGCGCATTTCGCCCGATGGCCGCTTCATAGCCTCGGCCTCGGCCGATGGCACTCTCAAGTTATGGGATGCCGCTACGGGCGCTCATATGGATACCCTCTTTGGACATATGGCGGGCGTGAGCTGCCTGGCTTGGACGCCTGATAGTAACACACTAGCCAGCGGCTCTGACGACAAAGCCATCAGACTGTGGGATCGAGTGACGGGTCGGCCCAAGACGACGGCTCGGAGGTCGGCGGCTGGTCAGGAGATGGCACCGTTGAAGGGCCATCATAATTACGTTCAGTGCCTGGCTTTCTCACCCAAGGGCAATATTCTGGCCAGTGGATCTTATGACGAGGCTGTCTTCTTGTGGGATGTGAGAGCGGGCAGACTCATGCGCAGTTTGCCGGCACATAGTGATCCCGTTAGCGGAATCGACTTTTGCAGAGACGGCACATTGGTCGTGAGTTGCTCGACGGACGGGTTGATGTAAGTTCCACTACTCTCACTCTATAACCAGTACTAACAGTAAGCAGCCGTGTATGGGATACCTCAACAGGCCAATGCCTCCGGACATTAGTCCACGAAGACAACCCCGCCGTCACGAACGTCTGCTTCTCGCCCAACGGCCGCTTCGTCCTCGCCTTCAACCTCGACAACTGCATCCGCCTCTGGGACTACGTCGCCGGCAGCGTTAAGAAGACATACCAAGGCCACCGCAACGAGAGTTTCGCCGTGGGCGGATGCTTTGCCGTACTCAACGGCGAGCCGTTCATTGCTTCTGCTAGTGAGGACGGTAGTATTGTGCTCTGGGACGTGAAGAGCAAGGAGATCATCCAGCGGGTGGAGGGGCACAAGGGCGTGTGTTTCTGGGTTGATGTCCATGGGGATACGATGGTAAGTGCGGGTCAGGACAATTCGATCCACGTTTATCGTCATGTTGGGGATGTTGAGGCTGTGGATGGAGTGGTGGGTGAGGTGAAGCCTGAAGATGCTAAGGTGGACGTTGAATTGCCGATTCGGCAGGAGGATGTCAAGATGGAGGACTCATAGCATTGATCGCTACGGCACTCTACAAATTCATCATAAGTATTCGCGCTCCTTCAAGGCCGGAGTTGATGTTTTGTTCTGACCAAGAGTGCCTTTCATTGGTGATATCACAATGCATGATGGGTCCGAGGAGGTGACAGAACATGTCTTTCTTCAGCATCGTGTGATCCACGTCTATCAATCGACAAATGTCCAGTACTTGCTATCCATTCCATTGTAGCAACCTTTGTGCACCTTTCTTCGAAGGTGTTTCAATGCGTGTAGCTACAACAAGCTTCTCGTCGCACCTTTTCTTCTCCCTGGCCCAGAGCAACCAAAGTCTGGAGCGGGCGCCTGGTAAAGCCATACACTCCCTGCCCTGCTCAATACGCCTCGGACGTCAGTAGTACTTGACGCTAACGTTCTGGCTGCCCACTCTCTCGTTCTGATAGTAGACCGTGAAGTCTGCAGTGCCTTCTTCGCATGTCAACGTGATATCGTAATCCAACCTCCTGTAGGTCGTTCCAAGATCATTGGTATAGAGAGGGAGGGACTCCAGCGCGACTCCTGGTCTGAACTCCATCCTGCAAAGCTCGCGAACAGTGTCATCGCTTCTGGTTGGAGGCGGGAAAGTCGATGTGGTCCAGATAACAACACTCGAGCTAGATCTCATCTGAAGTAGATTCATGTAATATCGCTTACGAACCGGTTCCATGTCGTTGATGTCCTCGCCCTAGATTGAACGTTAGTCAGGTGCAGTCGTTGCTGTTTATGGCACAGACCTGGTTCAAGAACCACTCCATCTGGTCGGTTGCGAACCACGCTTGTTCAAGTTGGTCCCACTCTCTGTCAATTTCGAGATGTTTTCCCTGAACCCAGGGAGTTTGGTACTCAATTCCGTAGCTCAGACGAGAGATTCTTGCCTCAACCTTGATGCCAAGTCTGGCTGAAAGATCGTGCTTGGTCAAACCCTGCACGACAGCTCCACGACAGATCGCAGTCCAACTACCACTCGCGTTAGTCACCAGAAACGCATTCTAGTTCGGTCTGCCAACCTACGGCTTGCTACCACGAGACTGCAGGACAGCCGTCGAAGGGCCCATCTCGGCTTGCAGGCTATCGAACAGATAGCGGCTGCGTCCAAACCCACCAACAAGGATGACATACTACTCGAGTAAGAAACTGATATACTCGGGGTAAGCGGTTGGTTACCTTTGCTGGCTTGGAGTCCTTTGCCCTGACTGCTTTGGCTTGCTTGGCAACTAGGTTGTTTATTTTCTCGATTGTAGGAGAAAAAACTGACAGAATCTCGGGCCTTTTGTCCGTTAGTGGAATGAAAAGCGATCGGGATATGCCAGCTTACGACGAGAGTTGCATCGCTGTGCCTGCATGCATGAACATGCCCTTCTTGCCCTGGGTACGGCAGCTTCGTGGAAGATCAACCAGCCAGTTTCTTTTCTGGTTCTGGAATTGGGGTTTAATTCCATGCTCCCAGCTGTCGTTCATGAATCTTTTCTCCTCTGCGCGGCTGACTTTCGCCCAGTTTTGCACGCCGACTTTGGCCTTGATCAGCTTAAGGAAGGCTTCGTCAAGGAACACGCCTCCACATAGATCACCTAGCAGGCGTCAGTAATATGAACTGGATTAACGATTGCATGAGCACCGACCATCTCCTTGGACGCATTCTTTGACTACGAATGGCTCTACCGTCTCGACACTGTAGCTTATGAGATCCTAAGGTGCGTGTTAGTAGCCAAATGGCATATATGAAACGAAGATTACGCACTACAGTACCACCGCCCGCATCACAGATCACGAGAGAATCACCCGGCTAGAAAGCGTTATTTGTTGGAAGACAAAGACGTCGTGGATGTAGACTTACCTCGAGAGAAGACTTCTTGGATAGATCTTTCAGCGTTGCCAAAGCAGCGGCCTCCGGTTCCGAGATGAAGCGGATAGTTGTCTCGCCGGCAAGACGGCGATTCAGGATTCCTGAAAGCTTTGCCGCCTGTTTCATTCGCTGTTGGGCGTAGTGTGGCCAAATTGCTGGAACAGTGATCACCACATGAAACTTGCATCTATCCAGCAGGGGACTGCCAAGGGTGCGCCGGATCGAATCCATGGCATGCTCCCAGATATAGCGCAGGAAATCTCCAACGACATCGATGGGCTCTTTTCTTATCTCTTTGAGGTAGTCACGCGCTTCGATGAGTTGAGGAGACGCAGAAACAGAGGCAGAAGTGTCCCTTCCGTCAAGGAGGAGGAGCTTGAACCACTTTAGGGCGAGCTTGTCGGGCGATATGGCATACCCCCAAGAGGCAGGATTACCTCCATCATCATAGTGTAGCTGGGTGGGTGCTTTCTCGATGTCAGAGCAATGGTTTAGCTCCGCGTCCCAGCTAGTGACGAGCTCGATATCATCGGGGTCCTTGGAGCAGGCCCAGGCAACACCCGAGAAGCTACATCTAGAGTATTAGAAGCGTCCGTTTGACGATGTTCAGTATATTAGAGACTCACGTCGTGCCAAAGTCGATTCCGATGATCACGAGATCCTCGCTTGCTGCTGCTGCGTCGGCAGGCATGATGATCGTTTCGTCCCAAGTGTTTCTCGTCGTAGAGAAGGTGTTTCAGAGTAAAATTTAATGAGAAGAACGGCTGAAGTGATATGGCTGCCACTTCGCTTGATGACAGGTAAGTGATCAAGTAGGCAGGGTGACAGATGGAAACCCCAAGAAAGAGGTAGTGTTTGTTGTGGAAGAGAAGAGAAAGGCTCCACTCGCTGTGCACAAAAGAATGTAGGGTTCCGTGGTTTCAAAGACCTGCTGCCAGCTGCCAGATGGTGACAGCCCTGGAGATGCAGCAGCCCTTCACACGTTCACTCCAATCAGATGATTAATCTTTGTTTGTTTTTGGGCAGCTGTCGGCAGCTCACCTTTCAGCTCATCTTCTCTTCATTTCAATTTCTTTCTCTCTCCCTCTCTACTCCTGTTGTTCTCCTCGTCCGCACCACAAACCACGAGGCATCTTCAGCTGCTGCACCGAAACGCAAAACCGCCAAGACAACACGCATCCCAATGAGCACTCCGATATTTGGGAGTTGATTATTGAACAGCTTCGAGGTAGTGCACTCTGTGTTTCTCACTCAGAGGCATTCTACTTTCCGCTACCTTGCCCCTATCTTGCCGAATCCATGTCAGCTCGACTCCCGCAATACATCTCGGTAAACGGAAACTCTCCCTCGATGTTCACTCTTGATTTCCGCAAGAAACTTAGTGACAAACACATTGCTGATACTTTTCACAGGCCCTTGCATCTTTTTTCCGCTGGCCAGTCTCTACAACAATGCAGCGTGAGGAAGGCGATGGGCAGCGCAGCCTCGAAAACTTCTACCCAGGGACGAATTACCTTTCTAGCCCTCCACCGACTATAGTCATACCCCGAGGGTGGATCGTGCCGACTACGTACTTGGACCTAGCGAATAACAGAATTCAGCAACAGCATGAAAACTTGCAAAGATTCGAAAGCCTGTTGATCGACTTACACAAAAAGAATGAAAACTCCCGCAAACTAGCGAAGCATCTTGAACAAGAGTCTTGTGACCTAATTCAAAAATGCAAGGGTATGGAAGATGCTCATGAAGAATTGATGAGAAACCATTCCAAGGTCAAACGAGAGCATCAAAACGGTATTGAGGGATTGGAACAAGCGCTTATGAAAGCTCAGACCAAATATGAAGACACACTTCGAATGAGCAAGGACGAGGAACGTAAAATCTCGAAGCTCACTTCTCAGAACAAAAGCCTGATTCAAAAACTTGGGGAGATGCAGTCCCGTTTGGATCAGGCCAGGGAGGAACGAGACTCGCAGAAACAGCTCATCAGTGGCTATAGCATGGCAAACCCAGGTAAAGTCGCAGACAGCGACTTGAAGAGCAAGTGGAAGCAACTTGACTATGACATCCGTTCTCTGGCTTTCACCCTGGCCAAGTTTGCGCCAAATGGCAAGCCCGACACGACTGCTGCCGGCAGAATGAAATTCATTACCGAAGACTTCGCGGCCTGCATTCTGGACGAGGCCTGTCGACGGTTTTTTATCCAAGGGTACCTCTGGACACTCGTGGTAGCTGCGGTCTTCGACGGAAACGCAGGCATCTGGGCTGGAGATGCTGGCTCTGGTCTGAAAAGTGTTATGCGCCACACCTTTCGTAAAGCTCACTCTTCCCGAATTCGAAAAGCAGAAAGTGCTAATTATTCACAGAGAAGATGAAGGAACCCGAGTCTCAACAGTTTCCTCCGCAAGTGGCCATCTGGCTTTCCCAGGGAGTGGCACTCTTACACCAGCTATGGGGGCTTGATCACAAGACCGTGAAAGGTGTTACCTATGAAGAATCTAAAAGAATTTGGCATTTCATTGGTAATCGAGAATCAGTTTCAGCTGAATCACATAGGGATGTATGGAAAGCGCTGTACGAAATCGTTGACAACGCTCTGGGCCTTGATCAAATCTTCATGGAATCCAAAGCGATGTTCCGTATCGAATGGGATTTCAGCTCGGAGACTGCAGGAGAGAAACGGTATTATCCTGAAGGGATGGAGGCAGTCGGGTATCAAACTGAACTGTCACCGCAAAGCCTAGTAAGGTTCTTCGCCGCGCCTGCTCTCATCAAAATTGGAAACGCGGATGGTCAGCATTACGATGCCCAGACGGTACTATGCAAGGCATCTGTGGTATGCAACTAGGTCAGCTTGTTTCTCGGAACACGCAATTCAGGAAGACCATGGAGCATGCGCAAGAACGGAGGTTGAGAATGGATTGAGATAATCGAGATCGGGTTCAAAGGATCTTAGCTATGAAGGGGATCTGCTCTTCGACTTGAACTACGCCAGTAATCGGGTGGTTCTTTTGCATTTTGGCGGCCATTCTAGATTAGAGTAGGCCACAAGACTCTACGAAAATGAACTGAGAATACCACGAACTCGCCTTCGATTCAGTTGATCCTGAGTACAATTACGAAAACGGGTATAGCAGAAGAATCCCCGCGCGTAGTGACATCCCAATTGTAAACAGCATTGAGATCCAATGCATTCGAACTATTAAGATAATACAACATATCGAACATCTACCCCTGAGCCATTAATACGCACCCATCCAAATATGTATACCCCTCCAAAATCCCTTCCCCATCCATCATTACCCCTTCCCCCTTTTACATGGTATTTCCCTCATGAGTATTAAACCACCCTCTATCATTAAGTACCAACCTTCACCTCCCTTCGCGAAATCAAGCTCCGACGCTCAACCTCAGCGCCGCCCGCCGATGCTCCGACGTAGGGTTCTGATGCCATGCATCCGCCGTCGGTGAACCGCAGGCAAGGTCAAACCACTTGTCCGGCTGCGTGGCGTCCAGCTCGCGGACGTCGTAGGACACGGGCATGCCGTAGAGGTCGCAGCGCGGGGCGCCGAGGTTGTTGTGGTAGAAGCGGTAGGCCTGGCAACCGCGGGTAGCTTCCATGACGCTCTGCGAGTCTGGTTAGTAGATGGAGGGGATGGGGGAGAGGCGGAAGACTTACATCGCAGAACTGGTAGCAGCCTTCCAGCGAAACAGGCACGCCAGACCGGTCCTCGATGAACTCGGCGATGAAATACGTTCCCACCGGTGCAGCGTTGATGCCACAGTAGACGCTATCGCGCGTCGGCGGGCCAGGCTGGACGTTGTGCTCGCATATCGTCTGCGAGGGCTGCGCAGCGGAGGTCATGGTCATGGACATGGTGGCTGTAGACACGGGGGTCATGGAAGTGTCGATGACACACGTCTCCTTTGCGGTGGTGGTCGATGCGGTGGAAGACGCGGGCGTGGTGAAGGGCGTCACGCTGTGGGTCGTGCTCTCGTCGTCGCAGGGCATGGAGCTGTTGCTATAGTGCGGCATCGAAGTGTGCTTGGAGGTTGGGACGCCGATGGAGGTCATGTCATCGTCGCAGGGCTCGGTGGTCGTGCCGGTGAAGGTGACGATGGTCTTGGTGTGGGTTGAGCCCGGGTCATCGTCGGAGCAGGGCTCAGTAGTCGTGCCGGTAAAGGTGACGATAGTCCTGATATGGGTCATGTCATCGTCGCAGGGCTCGGTCGTGTGGTTACCAGAGACGGTGGTATGGCTTGAAAGTGTGTTGCTCATGGTGGTGCCGTTGCCGAGCTTCGTGTCGAACGGCGGAGGGGTGATAGTCTCGTCGTCGCAAGGCTCTGTGCTGGTGATTTGGGGTCCCATGCTCGTTATTGTCGTGTGGTTGCCAGAAATGGTAGTGTGAAAAGTGCTTGAGAGCGTGTTGCTCATGGTAGTGCCGTTACCGAGCTTCGTGTTGAACGGAGGAGGAGTGATAGTCTCGTCGTCGCAAGGCTCCGTGCTGGTGATTTGAGGTCCCATGCTCGTTATTGTCGTGCGGGTGTGGTTGCCGGCGAGCGTGGTATCAACCGTGGTCAGTCCCGTCCGGGTGACGGTCGAGTTTCCAGGATCCGACACTGTCGTGTGAATGGAACATGGCACCTCGCCGCCGCCGGTGCAGTGCTCCGTCATCGTCATAGTTCCCGTATGGTGGGCAGAAGTATCATCGTCGCAGGGCTCCGTCGCCGTAACATAGACAGTAACATCAATCGTAGTGACGGAGATGAAGACGCTGTTTGTCGGACATTCGGTGATAGGTAGGGCAACAGTGCTGGTGGAAGGCCTCGTTGTTGTAGATGAGGAGTTGGTGCCATTATTGAGGTGGAGAGGTTCTAGCAGGGTCTCGGAGCGAGGTGCTACCCGTGGCTTGAAGGCTTCGGGAGCTTCATAAGCCTTTGCAAGGCGAGATGTGGTTGTACTCGTATGGGCCTATTTCTGCTGTTAGTTATGATTTCCTCGGCCAAGGTAAGTCGATAATTGTCCCTTACCTGACTGGATTCTGAGCCTCTGGGTGCAGCGTTGACGGCCGTGGAGAGAAGGCCAACGGCGCCGATGAGCGAGGACAAATGCATGATGTTGCCGAAATATTAAATAGTAGAAGCGATGAGATGACCAGCTGAATGAATGATATGAGTGAAACTGTAGAGAGAGGTGGTGGTTGTGAGTCTGGTAGTGAATCCATTCCAGCGATGAGTTTCTTGGACTTATATATCAGTATCATGGCCAATCCAGGGAAGAGATCAATTGAGTCAACACATCAACCAGGGACGAATATTAGGAAGTCCAAGGGTGTTTATCGACCAGGGAGAGGCTCTCAAGGACGATACCTTGCAAAGGGGGTTCGGTACCACGGGGCGGGTTATTGGAAGGGAGCGGCAGTAGGAGGTCGAGTCAAGGGCGGCGAGAGCAAATGGTGCTGGAGAACGGGAAGCCCAAGAAGACAAAAGTGGATTCTATTGCCGATTTGTCTCGATGCTAAGAAGCAATAACCCCAAGAACTGGTAAGAGATGAATGAGGCCTGGAAAATAAGGAAAAGAGGGAGAGAGTTCCGCTGTAAAGCAACAGTAGCACAACCATTTCCGTTGGCGCGTTGGATAAACTGCACTTGGTGTGTAGTGAGAGGGTATCAAAACAGGGTCACTGAACGCCGCCGTGCCCCTTTGCAAAGGAAAGAAAACAAACAACCATATGCCTACGCCGAAATCCATTTAAACAAGCCCAGCGCCCTTGATGCATCCGTAAACGTTCCCTTCTCTCGCGGCTCCCGTTCCTCCCGTTTCATTGCCATTTCGTTGCCTTTCCCGTGCGGCCTCTCGCGTAGACTCCAGCACTCAATGCGAGGCTCGGTGCGGGTTCCCGTCTCGCGAATTTTGCCCCGGCTGGAGCTCCTTATTTCAGTTGAGAGTCGCTCAGTCCTCCCAAATAGTCTCCAGGTCAAGGTCGCCCCTGCGCTCCGCACCGCATACGCTCCAGCGCTTCCGCTTGTCCCTCGAGCCAAAGCCCAGCGTGCGCCCGCGGGTTTGTACATCTAGACTACCGCGTCCTTTTGGATCGGATGAGTCGCCACCGTCGGCGGCATCGGCGGCGGCTTTGAGCTGGGCGATCCGGTCGGCTTCCAGCGCCGCCTCCTCGGCATCGGGCGAATCGGGGATGGTCTCCAGACTAGAAATGCTGGGGCTTCGCGATCTCGTCGAGGTGGGTGTCGAGGGAACGGATGAGTATGCTGTTCCGTAACCAACTGACAGAGCATCGTAGCTTCGGTAGGAGGAGGCGGAGGAGATTGAGGATGATGGTGTGGATGGGAAACTAGTAAGTGAGCCGGTGCTTGAGTGGCCAATGTTACGTAGGGGTGAGGATGGTCGTCGTAGTCGAGCTGGGGTACTGGTGGTAGAGACACCAAAGATTGGCGAGCTGCTTCTCCCCCCGTCTGTGTGTCTCCGTTCTGGCTCAAGGACTGAAGCTCGAACTGGGGAGATGGGGGGAAACGCTTCGTCGACAGGTTTTCGGGGAATTCGAACCCGACTAGGCGAACCCAAGGGGCTGGCAGATCGCATCTGGGGTGAGTAGAGTAGGTGACCCGAGCCATTGACTCCGGGCATGGATTGAGTGCGAGACATTGGAGGAGCCAGGCTGGTGGTCGAACGAGATCTCGAGTGGGCGCCGGAGAGCGGGGAGGCGTTTCGTGGACGGTAGGCGAGGATGTTGGACGAAGCCCACGAGGGGGATACGGGGGAGGTCGGGCACGGATCAGTGCTTCGGCGCGATAGCTGCGGCTGCTTCCGTATGTTCAGGACGTCGATGTCCAGCGTCGATGTAGCGTTTGGGTTCTGGATGCGAAGCGAGGGGACAGGCGAGGACCTGAACTCCTCCATGCGCTCCGTCTCGGGGACGGGCTCCATGGTGGGATCTTCGGGATGCCCACACACACAGCGTTCAGGTCGTCGAGGATGACATATGTCGACGGATCGGAGAGAGGGTCGGCAGGAAGGGCGACGTCAGTGCAAGCAGTGCAAGCGGGGGGGCCGGCTACTGCGGCGCGCGTGTCGCTGACAACGCAGCAGCGAGAACGATCGAAGATCGGTGGGTGAGTGGGGAGGGTTGAGTCGGTGATAGAGACTCAAAGCCCGAGAAGAAGTGTCGGTCGACGGCGGGTGATGGTGGAAGTTGATGGAAGGCGGAGGTGGAGATGGGGAAGGCGATGGTGGATGAGTTAAGTAAGGTAGGTCGACGGTTGACGATTGGCGTTTGGTATTGGATGAGATTGAGGACAGCAGTAGCAATCGACCAGGAGGAGAGTGGGAGGAAGAAAGTTGAAGAGGACGAAAGGAACTTTCCGAGGAAGAGGAGGCTAAAGTCCTAGAGAAGCAGACATAAGGAGAAGGCTGCGGACGAGGCGTGAGGCGTGAGGCGCGAGGCGTGAGGCGTTAGGGATTACGGGTAGGGACCTGCACTGTACTAACAGCACGGGCGTTAAAGCGTTATTTCCAAAACGTAGCTCAGCAGGACGAGTCACATTCCTCTGGGTCTCAGCGGTGCACCTGGTAACCAGCTGCCAATACGAATACATGTAAACGGATCAGATGCTCCAGCGCTCGCTCCCTACTAGATCAACAAGTGAGCCCGTGCTGCTGAATGTCATGTCGTTTCCGGAGATGAGTGATGAAACGATGGGCAACGATTGATGAGAGGGTTTGTCCTAGTGACAGCGGCGGGCGTACTCTAACGCCCCCAGACTCCATTCATTATGAGGCAGGGCACCTATCCACCATGTTACAATAGCCGCTAGAATGGAAGCCTACGTCCGCTAGAAGCCTCCCCAAACGGGGTGGGCGGTTTGGTGGGGAGGGGGGCCCGTGGACCCCTAAAACTTCCAGGTCCCCGTAGTAGAAAATGGAGGGGGGCTGGTACGCAGTTGGAGCGCTAAGGGCACACCTGGTATATAAATGGCATAGTGCCAGAGATACTTATATAGTTATATATCTTAGTATTATTTTAAATCCTAGTGCTATATTAGGGCCATACTATAAGTATTCTATTTATATGCTTTTTAGACTCTAAGATATATAAGTAGGTCTATATACTTAGAGCTATTAGCTGCCTTATAAAATAAAAGGCACTGCTAGTCTAATTAGCTATAACTAGATATTAATAGATAAATCTATCTATAATGCAGTTAAGCTAATATATATATTTCTAATTAAGTAATAATACTTAGTGCTTATATATATTAAGTGCTTAATTAAATGCATATATTTTATATATATAGAATATTTATTATAAGATAAGATATATATTTTAATAAAATATTTATTTAACTTATTTATATAAAGTATATAAACTAAATAAACTATATCTTAGTAATAATAGTAAGATATACTAAGATATAGGTTTAAATTATATCTTTACTACTTATCTTTAATATATCTATTTAACTAATTCTAATTACATTCTAACTCTAAAATTAATCTATAGCCTTTAGGTATCTTAATATATAAGTTATAAGAAAAAAAGAAAGAGAAATGCGGCGTAAACTAATAGCTTATAGTGGCTAAATTATAGGCTCTAAACTAGGGATTAGAGGAATGGAAAATAGTATGGAAATAAAATAAAAAAAATAAGTATAAGATATAATTAGAGGTAAAAACCTGACCTTAAATTTGATTTCTATAATAGGGCTAGTTATTATAGATAAGAAAGGAAAAAGCAAGTATTTAGAAAATATTTATAGCTCTTTATAAACTAGAAATAGCAGCAGTATAGTTATATTAATATATACTTTAGTTTAAATCTATAAAGTTATATAGGAATAATAGTCTATTAGTGCAGGAGCTAAACAAGCTATAGCTATATATTATTCTAAGTCTTTTAAATATTATAGAATTAAGGTATAGGTGCATATTACACATAGTAGTAAAGAATTATAAAATATCTAGCTTATTATCTAGGCTATTATTAATGCTATTAAAGCTAAATAATAGGTCTAAAGGAGAAGGAGGTAGTAGTAGTAGTATATTAACCTAGTAAACTAAGTTAGGAAACTAGATTATATAGAGGAGGTTAATTAATAATACTTATTAAGAATAAGTCCTATTTGGCGCGCTCTATATTAATCTAAGTAGATATAGGCGCAGTACTTATAGTTATATTTAGTCTTATAAATAAGTTCTTATTTATATACTTAAACTTCTAAAGAAGTCCCTATACCTTAAAGTTATATTTAATAATATTGCATATATTTTTATTTTAATTCTATAAACTTTATGCAGAGTATCTAGTGATTATAGGGTTTCTCTACTTATCTACCTTATTAATAAGGTTTATCTAATACTTAACTACCTAGAGATATAGTATATAAATAATAAGATTAAGATATATATTTTAGATAAAGTACTAGCTCTAATAATTATATCTTATCTTAGTATAATAGAAGTCTATAATATTATAAATATAGTAGAAAATATTATAGAAAGACTGGTTATTAAGCTTCTATAGAAGCTTATCTCTTAGTATAGTAGTATTATTACTAAAGCTAATATTAGTAATTAAGTAAAGCAAATTAGGTTTATTATTAGCTAATTCCTGCACTTAGGGCTAGATAGATATTAGATATAGAATATAAAGGCAAGTTTTATTTATAAAAGGAAAATTGCTAAAAGAATAAATTAAATTATAAGAAATTATAGCTAAAACTAAGGGATTTATTTACTTATATAAGTATAGTATTAGAAGAAATATATTTTCTCTATTTTAAATATTACTTAGATAGTATTTAAAGTCTAGATAAAGCGCTAGCTATTAGTTAGAACTAATAGATTTACTATATAGGTATAGTAGCTAGTAAAATAAAAACTATATTAAATAAAAAGTATTAGGGAAATATATTATTTAATTCTTTATATTTCTTTAATAGTTATATTTATTAGAAGGGCAGGTTCTAATATAATAGTAGGTATATTAATAAGTATTCTTATAATTATAGTAGTAATAATATAGGCCTAATATTCTAAGTCCTATTTAAGATTAGGTATTAATTTAATCTAAAGTAGAATAAGATTCTTATAAAATAGCTTTTAAAAGGCTCCTAGTATTAGTATCTATATACTAGTACTAGGTATAACTAGGCTGGCCTAAGTGCTAATACTAATAGCTATAACTGCATAACTAAGGCTCTAGATAGAGCTTAAGTAGGAGAGACTTTAATCTTAGAGAGTCTAGGGTATAATCTGGGCTTAGCCTAAATATTATATAGATATTAATAGTATAATATCTTCTTAAGAAGGTTAAGGGGCTCCTTAGTTAGATAAATAGGGATTCTAATATTATTAGAATATAGAATTATTATTAGATTTTAGGGTTTTACTTACTAGATTAAGCTCTAAATTAAAGGTATTTTAGCTACTTAAAAGAATAAAAGGAGAGTTAGGATTTAAGGTAGTATTCTATTTATAACTAAGAGTACTTTTACTATAAGTACTTTAAGAGGTAGTCTTACTATAGTTATAGATACTTTTAGAATTAGATATATTAGAACTAGATGCAAGAGGGGGCTATTTAGAGCCCTTAGTAGTAGTATTTAAGGATAGACTAGCTAGAGCTATATAGGTGTGAGACTTGCTTTTATTAGGGCCTAGTGGCAGATTAGCTCGCTTCTTATCTTTATCGCTCCCCTTAGGGCGCTGACTGCAGCTAGCTATTATATAGTATTATAAGATATAAGAATAATTATAAGATAGCTTAGATAGATAGTTTATATCTAATAGAGTAATATAGAGTAATAGAGTAGAGTAGCTTGAGATATAATAATAAGATATAGTTAAGTGAGGTTATAAGTTATATAAGGGTAAGGGTAAGAAGAAAAGAGGGTTAAGAGGCAGAAACTTATAGTAAAAAAAAATCTAATAGATACTACCTAGCTACTAATTATAAAGATCTCTAGCTAGAAACCTATAGATTTATATAGAAATTAATCTATAGATAGATTCTTTTAAATTATATAGTATAGGTAATTATATATTATTTAGCAGCTAAGTATTAATAGTTATATCTCCTATTATATTTACCTTGCCTAGTACTTTAGCTAAGAAAGTTAGGATAAGACTAAGGTCTTACTAAGCCAGATTGGCTTTACTAAGAGTTCCTACTTAGCTTAGGTTGCTAGCCGCTAGTTATATATTATATTAAGAAGGAAGGAATATATTAGTTAACTACTAATAGGCAGAAAATCTCCTCTTAATTAAGGCTAAGATTGTCTCTTATATAACTTAATAAATCTTAATATTAGTAGTAACTCTATTAAAACTAATTAGATACTATTAGTATTATATCTATCTTAGTTATTAGGTAGTTTGGGTGGACAAGACGGACTAGTGGGTCATGTGCGAGAGAGGTCGATAGCTTAAATTAGTTAGCCTATTTAGACAGGAAAATCCATCCGAATATAATATACTAATTTTAGACTTTTAATTAGGTTTATTCCTATTAACTAGTAGTAATTAACCATAATAGTTCTATAATAATACTATTCTATTCTATACTATTTAAATTCGTTATTTACTGCTATTTTATTAAAACATTAAATAAGTAAGATAAACTATAAGAACTGATCCATTAAAACCGCCATCTAATATAGATGAGCTAAGACCTGGCTGACTTTCTATCTATATAATATCCCTATCTTAATATATTAATAGATAAGGAATGCAAGAGCCTATAACAAATCAAACCATAGAAACCCCTATTATTCCCGATTAAGTGGCTTGAAGTAAAACGAACTTTTACTATATTTATTAGATAGTGGAGAATATAAGATCTAATAGAAACTTTAGTACTAAGTATATCTTTATAACTTTAACCCTAAATATTATTATTTAATTAACTGTTTTTTATTTTTTATTTATCTCTTTATTTATTGTAGTTAGTATATTATATAAACCTTATCTTATCTATTTTACTTAACTTATATTTTATAAAGGGAATAAATTATATACTAATCTTAAATTAGCTATAATAGAATTTATTTAAAGAGATTATCTTAAGAGAAAGCTAGGATTATATTAGATTTAATAGTTTAAGAAGGTTAAAGGTTAATTAGATAGATAGAAAGGCAGGGGAAAATAAATATAGTAAATAGGCTGCTAATATATTAAATAATTCTCTATCTTTAATACTTAAGAGTAATAATCTTCCTAATCTAACTAGGCTTAGTAGACTCTTTAAGTACTTAACTTATATAAGTCTATAAAAAATATAAAAAAATAATAAAAAGAAAAGAAGAGCATTTCTAATTCTTAATATAATACTTTAACTATTATAATAGTTGCTTTATAATAACCTTTATAAGTTATATTATTTATTATAAGCCTAATATAATCTTCTATTTATTATAGGCTTAGTACTATAATATATTATATATACTAATTAAATTATAGATATCTCTATTAGCCCTACTATAACTAATATTTTATACTTTAACTATTATAAGTCTAGCTTTATAATAACCTTTATAAGTTATACTAGTTATTATAGGCTTAGTATAATCTTCTAACTATTATAGGCTTAGTATTATAATATACTATATATACTAATTAGATTCTAAGTATCTCTATTAGTTCTACTATAACTAGTAATCTATACTTTAACTATTAAAAGACTAGCTTTATAATACTTATAAAACCTTACTAACTATTATAAGCCTAGTATTTTATAAAGAGAATAAACTATATACTAACTATAAATTAGATATAATAGAATTTATTTAAATAGATTATTTTTTAAGAAGGCTAGTATTATATAAGATTAAATAGTTTAAGAATATTAGAGGTTAATTATATAGATAGAAAGGCAGGGAAAAATAAATATAGTAAATAAGTAGCTAATAAATTAAATAATTATTATAACTTAAGTTATAGATTAGTTTAATATATTATATAAAATTTCTACTTTAGGAACTTTAACTCTATATATCCTATAATACCTACTAATTACTAGTAAGTTACTAATAAAAGAAAGTTATAATAGCTTTAAAGTTATAATAACTTCTAAGTTATAATTACTTTAGATTATAATTACTAATAGAATAAGTAACTTATATATTAGGTAATATTAGTATATAAAGTATAGTTACTAATAGTATTAAACTATAAGAAATTATAAATATATCTTAAAATTATATAATAAGAATAGTACTTATTATACTAGCTAATAATAATTCCAGGCTTTAATAAAACTCTATAAATAACCTATTTTCTCTTTAAATCGCAGTTCTTATCTTAATAAACTTAAATAGCTCTAGAAAAATAATATATAGCCTCTTTATATACTAAAAATATATAGGCAGATATTCTTAAGTACTCTTAGCCTTAATTAGGCTATTAATTTAGTTATATAGAAGGTATTTAATAACTTAAACTATTATAATACTAGTTAGATATTAATTTAAAAAGAACTTAAGTAAGATATTAAATAGCTTTTAATAACTTATATAATAAAGTAAATTAAGCTTAAAGTCTTAATTTTTTATTATAGACTATACTCTTTAATAATATAATAATAATAATTACTACTATAAAATATAGTATTAATATACCCCTATTACCTAAGTTAGTATTAAGCTATATTAATACTGCAATAAAATAAGTAACTTAACAAAGCTTTGCTTATAATTAAGAAAGCTATAATTTATTAAATATTATAATTATAGTAGTTATATATATACTTATAGTATAAAAGCAAGTAAAAGAGAAATAGTATTATTTTTATAGTTAGAGAGTAATAATTAATAAGTAAAAGCAAGTCTAGTATCTTAAACTAATTTAATAAACTCTTCTATAAGATATTAATATATTCTTATACCTATCTTATTAACTTAAGCTATAATAATAGTCTATTATAATAATTAGAAGGATAGTAAAGTATTTAAGAGAGCTAAGAACTAAAGTAATTCTTTATTAAAACAGGTTAAGAGTTTAGCTTAAAACAAGCTATATATTTAATAAAGCTAACTATTAGTATAATAATTATTAAAATAAGCTAACTATCTATAAATAGCTAAGATAACTATATAGTTTATTAAAGCTAGTTAGCTATACTTTTATATTTACTTTTTAAAAAAAGAAGAGATCTTTAAGATTTATAAGTATTAGCTAAATTATAAGGAAGTTACTAAGAAACTTAGGCTATATAATAATCTTAATTAATTAGATATTCTCTCTTATAGTATTTAGAGATCTTTTAATAATATACTATTATAGATATAAATAAATAACTTTAATTAGAATAATAATAACTACTCTGTCTTATAGTATATATAATATATATAGAGTAGTATAGAATAGAGACTACTTAAGTATATTTAGCTTAAAGTAAGAGGCTTAAGAATTAGAATATATCTTATTAAAATAATTAAAGTTAAGCTAGCTTAAGTAAATAATAAATTTATATAGTTAAATAGTATTAAGAGTAAGATATACTTTTTAGAAAAGTGGGGCAGATTTAAGTTCTATTATAATNTAGAAAAAAAAAACTTAATTAATAATATTTTTTTTTA
Organism: Stylonectria norvegica; assembly: GCA_014621405.1. Lineage (NCBI taxonomy): Eukaryota > Fungi > Ascomycota > Sordariomycetes > Hypocreales > Nectriaceae > Stylonectria > Stylonectria norvegica. The sequence continues at coordinate 37,341 of JAANBC010000165.1, forward strand.
ACTCTATAGCTATTTTATAGATTTAATTAAAATNNATTAAAAAAAATTAAAATTTAAAGTANTTAATATAAATNTAANATTAAATTAGATTAGGCTAGTCTATAATATNNTAATATAAGATTAAATTAAGAGTAGCTTAGNATTNCTAATATAAATATAANATTAAATNAGATTAAGNAATTTATAGGTNTANACTTAAGATTTAATANTACNNTNNNTTTTAATAAGTAAATANTATATAAAAAATATAAAAAAAAANANNTCTATTAATAAGAATTTAAGGCNGATTTAAGAGNATTTATTATTAATAATTATTNTTTTACTCTAATTTAAGCCTAATATAATAATNATTANTAATAACTAAGNTATATCTTAGCTATATCTTAGCTATATNTTAGCTATATCTTAGCTATANCTTAATAATATTTTTAATTAGCTATAAATTAGCTATATNTAGNTTTAGNTATTTATTANCTATATTCTAAGTAAATATCTTAACTTAGTTATTCTTATATAAGCTAAGNTNTAGAAATAGTAGTTTAAAACTAAGAGCCNTAATAAANTAATAGCTNCTCTTAGAGNTTTNCT
>JAANBC010000165.1:37933-62851 GCA_014621405.1 Stylonectria norvegica
ACTTAATAAANTAATAGCTACTTNTAAANGTTTACTTANANATANNTTTCTCTTTACTTTATATTATTAAATACTTATAATTACTATTNTTAAANATTATCTNTTATATTATATTATTATATCTTTCTAATAATTTAAAANATATAAGNNCNTNTAAGTTANAGTATCTAATATAAATAAGATATAAGCTAATAAGNAGTACTNANANNAGACTAAGAAAANAAANAGTAATTTATAGTAACTAGCTANATATAATTTAATAATATATNTATTAATTATTTTATATTATATTCTTTAAGTATCTTATTATCTATAGATTAAGATACTAAACTTTATATTAATCTATATATTTTAATTCTAACCTTAATACTAAAACTATTATATATTAATAAGTATCTTACTTCTAATTATATTAAGTATTAATAACTATTAGATAATAATAATCTTAATATAAATAATAGTATATTATTAGTATAGGGGCTATATATCTTACTCTATTTATTAGGTAATAATAAAGAGCAGCTAAATCTATATAAAAGTATATTAATAGATATTACTTAGATTATTAATTATAATAATCTAAATTATTAAGTAATATTTAATAATAGACTAACCTAAGAAATAGAAGCTTACTTAGATAATTAGATTAAAGAACTAATAAAAGAAATAAATACTAGGCTATTAATTTCCTATCTATAAGAATAAGAAGGTTATAATAGAATTAATAAAAGTAGAAAAACTTAGATAAGTGCATAAATCCTATAAACCCTAGGCTATATAGGGTTCCTATTACTAATATAAACTATTATATTTATATTATTTATTTTAATTTAGTCAGGCTACTATCCCTAAAATAATACCTTTAGCCTGCTATACTAATAGCTTTATAGGAAAAAGAATACTATAAGCTAATCTATACTTATATATATATTAAGCTAATAATAATTAAATAAGACTCTTTTACTAATAATAACTATTCCTTAAGAAATACTTAATATATAGCTTATGCTACTAATAAGAACTCCTGCTTATAAAAATTAATAATAGTTCTAGCTAATAATACTATTTATAGTAGCTAAGTTTTAATATTCTTACTCTCTTCTTATAAATACTAATAACTCTAAAGATAATATTCTCTAAGGTATTTAACTCTAAAACTTATAATATTATATCTCTAAATATAACTTTCTTAATAGTAATAATATTATTATTAGGCTTTAGCTTGTAATTTAATATAGCTACTGCTCTAATATTAGCACTTTAATCCGAATTATTATTATAAATAACTTATATTTAATCCAGCTTATAAATAATAAACTTAAGGCTATTTATAGATATTAAATAATACTTACTAATCTCTTTTTTTACTTTTAGTTTCTTAGACCTTATTAGGCACTAAGCTCTTAGATATTATAACTAGGAAATATATATAATTATATTTATTAATAGTCTTAGCTATAACTTAGAAAGAGTTTAGCTTACTAAATAAACTCTTAAGAATCTTATTACTTTAATTAACTCTTATTATATTAGTTATATCTTTATTAACCTATAAGTTACCCTATAGTAAGAGGGATAAATATATAGGTTCTTAATACTAGAGAGTATATATTAAGCTTTTACTACTAATAATTAGTTATCTAACCTACTTAAACCTAACTAGTCCTCCTTGCCTTAATACCTATAGGATTAGAAAATAAGTTTAGATAATATTAGCTATAAAGTTTAGGATAATATTATTTTATAATACTTAGTAAATTAAGATAATAACTACTTTGCCTAATCTAAGATATTAGGCCTAGACTAGTAAAATATTAGAGCTACTAAGAATATTACTACTAGAGAGTTAGTAGGCTAGTTACCTATTACTAGAACTAGCTTAGTAAATATTAGTAATTTGCTAGCTTTTAAATAGATAGTTACCTCTTCTTATATTACTATATAATATATTAAGATATATATAATAATATAGTATAAGGCTAAGGCAGATACTTATATTTAGGATATATACTAATTACTAGCTAATATTAGCTGCACTCTTTAGGGCTTAGATAATAATTAAGATAGTCTATTACTATTCCTACTCTTCTTATTAAATAATCTCCTTAGCCAGAGCTTATATAACTAGCTCTTAGGTATTAGTAAAATTAAGTCTAATCTAACTTTTATAGCAAGATAGTATTAGATTGCTTTTAAAAATATTAATAGTAATAATTTGCTACTATATCTCTATTTTTATAACTATTACTTCTCTTAGGTAGAAGATATTATATTAGGTATTTAAAGTACTTTTAATATTAATAATATATATATATTCCTTAAGTTACTTACTATAGCTTGACTTAGCCTTAGGTAGTACTTACTTCTTAATATTATACTTAATTAAATAGAAAATATATATTTAAGTATCTTTAGTACTTATCTTAATATAAGTAAGAAAGAAAGGCAGCCCCTCTATCTTATATTAAACTACTGCCTTATATAAGTTAATAGACTAATTAATACTTATATTTAGATCTTCTTCTTTAGCCTCTAGTATTTAGACTTTAGCTAGTAAGTAGACTTTAAAGCCTATACTAGTATTTTAAGCCATATTACTAAAATATAGCTTAATAAAGTTATATTACTAATTATATATATATATATATAAGACTATAATATTACTTAATACTTCCTATTATTATATAAGATAGCCTAAGCTAATATAAAGGCTATATAGGAGGGCGCTGCTTAGAATACCTAAGGCTAAGGTAATAATAATAGGGCCTATAAGATATATACTAATAATAGAGGTCGCGCTGCCTAAAGTAAGATACTATAATATACTTTTTTAAGGTAGTATCTTAGGGCTATTTAATAAGATATCTAAAAGTATATACTTAGGTACCTAGAGTTTAAAGATATATAGTTACTTATAGTCTCTAAAAATATAAAGATTATTTTTATAAAGCTAATATTTAATTAGATACTATTTAAATAGACTAATAGATAGGTCTAAGCTATTAATAAGAACTTTATTAATAAAAAGGCTATTTTTATTAATATTAGATAATAATATACTTTTAAAAAAAGTAGTAACCTAAATTATTATATATTACTCTAATAAATATACTATTTTAACTAGGTATAATAGTAGCGGCGGGTTTAAAGCCAGACCTATAATAAGCTAGCTCTTATAAAGTAATAGCTCTACCTAACTTAGGTAGATTACTTATAGGTTATTCTTTATAATATAGCTAGTATAATTATTACTAATAGCCTAAATAGTATTAAGTTATAATCCAAGCTAGTCTATATATAATACTATAACTTAGTTAAGATACTATTTAATATAGCTAAGATATACTCTTTTTAATCTTATTATTTTAAGTTACTTACTCTTAATCTTATATATCTCTAATACTAAAAGCAGGCCACTTAAGGGCTATATGCCTATATTAATACTATTATTATAGGCTATTGCCTTAATAAGCTTTATATTAATAGTAATATCCTAAACCCTACTTAAGGGCATTTAAAGGCTGGCTTTATCTTTAGAGTGCAAGCTAAGAATTATATCTTACTCTGCCTATTATATTATATTATAGTTAAATTAATTAGATATAAAGACTATAGTAGTTATAATATAAAAGACTAAAACCTACTATACTTTACTATACTTTTCTTAAATATAGCAGTCTTCTTTTATACCTCTATTAACTAGTATTATTTTCTATTTAAGAATATCTAATTAACTATTATATTCTACTTCTTCTTATCTAAGATAACTATTATATTAATAGCTCTTTATAATCTATACTTCTCCTACTCCTTATTACTTATTATTAAAAAATTAATCTTATAATATAATAAATAAACCCTAAAGAATAGTAATAAGGAGCGCAAGAGCCTAGCTATATCTAATAGCTTTTAAAAGCATAGCTTTAATTAGTAGGGTCTAGGCAAGTTCGCCTAGCCTAAGATATACTTCTAATATAAAATTAAGAAGCAGCTTCTTATTAATAATAACCTCCTTTATAATAACTATAAGTAATAATAGTGTATTTTACAGGATATTTATAGTATCTAGTTCTATATATAGCAAGCTTAATAATAAGCAGCCTAATACTAAGTTATTTATTATCTAAAAGTAGCTAGAATTTAGTAGGAGTATTTATATAATATTATAATTAAACTATTCTAGTATAATATCTAGTATAATGCCTTTAAGTCTGCCTTATAGCTAACTAGTTTAAATATTAATAATACTATATACTAGCGCTACTTAAATATATACCTGTCTAAGTTTTGCTATAATACTTTAGCTAAGTCCTTTTACTATTATACTTATAACTTATTCTATACCTAACCTTATTTACTAATTAGTAATAAGCTAAAAATAATTAATATTACTAAGCTAGTTAATAACCTCTTCTCTATCTATAGTAGCTAAGGTATAGTTAATAACCGCTAGAGTTAAGATAGCTAATTATTCCAGATTATAATTATATATAGCCTTATTATAGTCTATAATATCTTTAGCTAGTTTAGCGCTAATAACTAGTATTGCAAGCTATAGCTGCTAGTCTTAGCCACCTATTAGATCCTATTATAGCTATTTAATATATAGCTTATCTCTACTACTAAGAAGAATATGCAATTAAGCTAGAAATAGTATCTAACTTAAGTATCTATTATCTACTATACCTAAGATTTGCCTATTAGTTATAGAGATAAGAAAAGTAATATCCTAATAATTTATATTAATAATTTAACTAATATAATAACTATATTCTATAAGTTAGAAGCCGCATATTAGCTATATTAGTCTCAGGCCTTTAGTAACTATAGCTAGGCATCTAATATAGATAACTTAGCCCTCTAATTCTAATAGGCAATTAGGGACCTAGTAAAGTAAGTTAAATTTAATATTAATATAAGCTTATTAGACTTTAAGCGCGCTATCTAGCTAAAGGCTAGTAGTTATATCTATCTAGTTACTAAGTATAGCTACTATCTAAGGCTAGGTTAGTTAGGCAGCTTCTAAATAAGATAGCTAAGGAATTAGAATAAATACTTAATAAGCTAATTATAATAGAGACTAATATTAGGGATATATATATTAACCCCCTAAGAAGTATTACCTCTTTATATTAAACCGCCTATATTTACCTAGTCTTAGGCCTATTAAATATTATTATTTAGTAAAGTAAGACTAGAAATAGCTCTATATTAGCCTAAAGTTAATAGGTATTCTAACTACTTAAATAGTTTATAAAGAAATAAAATAAAAAGACTTTAACTATTAAATATATATAGCAGATAATAAATTCTTAAGTTAATAACCTAAGACTAATAATAGAGTTATATATAGTTATTACTAAATCTAATATAAGCTCTAATATAAATATCTTTAATAAGAGTAACTTAAGTGACTAAGTAGCTATATATATATATATACTCTAAGAAGTATTTAAATAATAACTAGAATAGTCAGATCTATTATTAATACTATAATTATAAAGAGTAGTAATTAAGATAAGCCCTTACTAATAGCTATAATACTTTTTAGAAATAGCTATTAAGATAACTCTACTAACCGCTATAGCACCCTTTAGAAATAGCTGTTAAAATAACCTTATTAATAGCTATTATAATAGCTAGATAGTAAATAATTCTATATATTTTTACTACCTAATAGAATTATATATAAAACTAGAGTAGTTATGCCTGTCTTTAACTCTCTTTTCTTTTCCTCTAATATAATATAATTAATTAAGCTAATAAGTAACCTCCTTTCTAATTATTATTCTTAGATCCTACTAGACCTTTATACTATATTATTTAAAATCCTAAGATATATAATTTTAAATTCCTCTTTTCTACTAAATTTAAAAGCTAAGCTAATTATTACTTTCTATTATTATTAGCCCCTTTAATACTATAGGCATTTAGATAGCCTCTAAAAATAATAGTTAAATAGTAAACTAATAGTTATTATTATTATTTTACTAATTATTATAGATATAATAGTTTTAATAATTATTATTATAATAGTCTTAATAATTATTATTATTATTATAATTATAACTAAAGTTATTATAAAAAGTAAGGTAAGAATCTCTTTTAATTATTAAGTTAATAATAATATAATATTTCTTATAATTCTTAATATACTTTATTAGCTTTATTTTCTTATAAGAGTATTTAAGAAGTCAGGAGATTTTAATATTAATTAAAGGAAATATAGTTTATAAGATCTTATAGTCTTTCTTATATTTAAGCTACTTAGCTAGAGTAGCTTTATAATATAGGAACTATAATAAAATAATACTATAAATATTAGATTAAGCTATATATTTAATATTATTAAATTCTTATAGAAGCTTATAGGTAGGTTATTTAAATTGCTTAGTAAGCTTTTTATAAAAGGTTTTAATACTTACTATAAGTAGCTAACTATAGCTTTCCTAATTAAGCTCCTCTATAATCTATTAATATAAACCTAGCCTAATAATTAATATATAGAAGTTAATAAGGCTATAGTCCCTATATCTCTTATATATCTTAAGATTTTTATAGAAGAAATAGATATTAGTATAAAATATCTTACTTATAGGGCTTATAATAAGACTTATATACTTTATGTCTTTATAGTTAGAATTAAAAATACCTAAAGCTTTCTTTTTAATTCTCTTAGTTAGGTTAAATATATTAGAGGCTGCTAAGAAGAGTATTTCTTTATAGTTATTTAAGGGGTTAGTGCTATATAGTAAGCTTATATATATTAGGTTTATTAGTATATAAGGAATTTAAGGCTTTACTAGTTTCTAATTACTAGCCTTAAAGCTAAATAATAAGAAGGAGTTAGAGAAGTTACTTAGTTTTTTTTCTCTATAATTAGCCTGCTATTTTAGATTAAATTAATTAGTATATTCTTATTATATATATAAGTTTAATAAATACTAGTTTATTAAGGGGTTTACTATATTATTACCCGGGCTAATATTACTTAAAGGCTAGTTATACTACTTAAAGTCTTAGTCTTAAGCTTCTTATTTAATAGCATCTTTATTAAAATATTAAATATACTTATTAAGCTATTATACTATAAGGCAGTTCCTACTTAGGCCTGTCTAATTACTATTAGGGGTTATATATATAGTTTTATTATTAATATTAATATTAATAACTTTTATATACTTATTATTAAAATAGGTATTTCTTTCCTTTTAAGAGATATTTAAGTTAGGGATAGAGTTATTAGAGTCTTTAAGCTCTTATATTATAAGATATTAACTAATAAAGGCGGTATTAATAATAGCACTTATAGGCTACTAATTCTTAAGAGTTATTTTAATAACTATAAAATACTGTTAAATTTTCTTATACTATTTAAAGAGAAAGTTTATTATCTTTAAGTTAGATATAAATATATTAGACTTATAAATCTTAATAATCTTAGTAGAATTTAAATTACTTTTAAGATATATTTTATAGACTTACTTAAGAATCTTTATATCTTATAAAATAAAGATATTTATTATAAATTAATTTAGGCATTTCTTAAGATATTATTTAAACTTAACTCCCTAAGCTAAGAGATATAGGCAGCGCTTATTATATATATTCTATACTATTATAGCAGAAAGATCTATTTCCTAAGTATTATTAGCTAGAAGGAGTAAATACTATTATCTCTATAATTACTTTATTCTTTTAATATGCTATAAGAGGTTAGGGATATTAGAGTTATTATTATTATTATATAGTTTCTTCTATTAGGGGCTAAAGATATTATATATATAACTAGGGCTGCCTTTATTATTATCTTTCTTATTTTAGTTAAATTAAGCTATTATAAAAGCTTTAATTACTATATAAAAGTATTATATATAAGTAGTTATATATAAAAGCTTTATATACTTTTAAATTAGAAACTCTTTTACCTTTTAAGTATATAAAGTAGTCTTATATTATAATAATTAAGTAGAAAATAGGCTTCTACTTAGTTAGAATTAGTATATATTACCTAATATAGAGATTTACTATCTTATATACTTATAAATTAAGTATAAGTATCTTATATTATTACTTTTTTAAAAATAAATAAAGGCCTATTTATTAGAATTATCTCTATACTTTTATAATATATAATATAAGATATCTAGGTTTTATTAAATCTGGCTTTATTAAGCAGTAATATTCCTTTAAATAGACTTATTACTTAATAAGTAGTATTTTTCTTTTATTACTCTTAATAATTATTTTAAGTATAAATTAATAGAATTACTTAAAAATATTATAATACTTATAATAGTATAAACCTATAGATAAGTACCTTATATCTAACATGCTCCTATATTATATTACTAACTATAATAATAAGAAGAAAAAGAGCTTAAAGAGGGCATAAAGCGCAAGAGAGAGAGAAGAAGAAGTAAGAGAAGAAGGCGCATCTAACTAGTAACCTCCGCGCACTTAGGGCGCTTCTTATATAGCTACTATTATATCTAATAACTCTAGTATATTACAGGAGATACTATACTAGCCCTATATTATATAAATAGTATAATTAGGTATAGATAGGCTCTACTAAGAATAAATAAGTAAGTTATTAATCTATTTATATTACTTTTATATTATTAATACTATTATTCTAACTTTTTAGCTATAGTATATATTGCCTGCTAGAAGTTTTAGTATAGTAGCTGCCTTATACTCCTATTAGCTATACAGCTTATTGCTTATAAGCTAGTAATAGCTCTTATTTATAATATATTAGTAAGTTATTCTCTTTATATTTAGTGCCTATATTCTCTATTAATCTTTATAATAGAAGAAGAAAGTCTGCTATTTAAGTAACTTAGCTATCTGCGCCTTAAGCTCTACTTAGGCTATAGCTTATACTTATATTAGTTCTGCACTAGCTATGCCTATAAAGGGGCTGCCTCTTAACTAAAATATCCTAATTAGAGGCATTTTATAAATTACTAACTCTTTAAAGTAGTTAATAGAGTTAATAGAGAATAGTAAGGCATATATTAAAGGCATATTAGCCTCGCTCTAAACTTCTGCTTAGCCACAGGCTAGGGAGAAAGAGGAGACTATATTCTATAAGTAAGTATAAAAAGAGCCTAGTAATAAGGCAGAAGCAGCTTATATAGCTATAACTACTATTAAGAAGCTAAAGCACTTAAGCTCTAATAGGTTGCCTATTATAACTAAGAATAAGAATAAGAATAAGAATAAGAGTAGGGACAGAGAGGAGGAAAAAAAGGAGATTATTATTGCACTAGTCACACTATAAAAGCCAGGCAGAAAGCTACTACTAACTATACTAGCTAAGCTAGTTAGAAGGGCAGTATTAACTATACTAATTAAGTTAGGTAAAATAGTATAAGTAGATAATAATAATAAGCTAGCTAAGTAATACTTATATATTAAATTAGGTATTATATAATAAGAGGTGGACCTATATGTGTTTTCTTGCCTTTTTTTTTCTAGTATTTATTTTGCTATATTTTGCAGACTTTACTAGTACTTACTTCTCTTACTCTTTATTTTCCTATATATAGTCTGGTTTTTTACCTCTTTATAGGCTTTTTCTAGGTATATTAGTATATCTTTTAAATAAGAGCTTTTAAAGCACTCTCACTTCCATCTTATAGGCATATAGCTTCTAGTATAGCCTCTGCCTCTTCTTCTTCTTCTTTCCTCTATTTCTCCTCTTAGTCTCTTTAGAGCTATAGTATAAGCTTAAACTAAAGCGCTGCCTATACTTATAAGAACTATCTTATTAGTATATATACTTAGCCTAGCTTTATTAGTTATATATTAAGATTATATTTAATATATAGTAAGTATAGTAATTAATTCTAGTCTTCTTATCTAAGTTAGTAATTAATAATAATATAACTTAAGGTCTCTATTTCTTTATTATAGTTATATAGCAGTAATAATATATTAAGGACTTAGTAGCTAAATAAGAAGTCTTTAAGGCCTAGGCATTTTATATATAATTATATAAGTATTAAGCTTTTAAACTTAGTAAGGCCGCTATATAAGTATATTACCTCTATTCTAATTAGTATTAAGCTAGTTTTAGCTGCCTCTTTTTTATTAATTTAGCACCTGTCTCTTAATGCCTTATCTTAGTATTCTTATTAAGTATTCCACTTTTTTTTAGACCTCTTCTTAAGCTCTCTTTTTACCTTAAATTCTAGCTCTAGCTACTTAACTGCTTATATTTCTAGTTCTTTTATTAACTTATATTATAATACTTTTTATTTTCTAGCTTAAATCTATCTTATTATTATTATAAATATGCCTTAAATTAGATTTACTTTTTTTTTAACTATATAAGTATTAGTAATACTTAGTTATATACTTATTTAAATAGATATCTAATAATAGAATTACTAGCTTAGTTTAGAGTAGGCAGTTAAGTATAGCTTTATATATGCCTCCTATTATATAGAGAGCATAAGCCTACTCTAGCGCAAATATATATATAAGACCTTTTAGTTTCTTACCTAGCTCTATAAGTATATAGTAAGAGCTTATACTATATACTATTATTAATTAGATTACTTATATATATATAAGCCTTATTATTATAAGATTAATCCCCTATATACTTACTATAATTATATATAATACTTAGCGCTATCTTTTAAGTTTTCTCTTAAGCTTCTTAATATATAGCTCTTATTAGAGTTTTTAATATATTTAAAGCCCTAAGAATCTATAGGATATAATAAGATAGACTATATTAGCTTTAAAATATATATATATTAGGTCTAGTTATCTCTTCTTTATAAAGTATATTAGTTTTACTTTATTTAGCTTAAAGATTATTTTATTTTTCTTTGCTTACTTCTTGCAGATTATTTATTTATATTTAAGTTATTTATAGGTCTCCTCTGCATTATAGCTAAAGGCTAGCAAGTTTATATTATTTATAAAGCCTACTATTAAGATCCCTAAGGCTTCTTTTAGCTAGGTATATAAGCCTATAATAAATATAATAAATAGGATTAGTAATAGTAGTAATTCTTATAAAACTCTTATATAAATATTAAATAGTACTAAGATTATATTATTAAAGTAAAGGCGAGTTATTTGCACTTTAAGAAAGCTTTAAAGCTATCTTAGGATTTAATATAGGAAGCCTATCTCTTATAGTATTATAACTAGTCTTTTATAGTTAACTATATTAAATATGCTTATAAAGTTAAGCTAGAGAAGTAATATAATATTATAGCAGGCTTATATTACTCTTATAGCCTCTACTATAATAATAAGAGCAAGTTCTATTAATTATTATACTCTATTTCCTATTTACTCTTTAGAGAATAGGCTTGCCACTTCTACTATTACTATAATCCGCTTCCCTATTATTATCTCTATAATTTTACTAATAATATTTAAAAAGGAGATTAAATATTATTCTTTTATTATTCTTTATATTACTAGTATTTTACTTGCCTTTAAAATTACTATTATAATAGTAATATAAAAGTGCTTTAAGTAATACCTAAGTTTAAAGCTTGCCTTAATAATAGCTTAGAGTGCAGTATAGAGAGAAAGAGCATAGACTTTTAAGAACTTAGCTAGTATACTATTAGTCTCTAGAGCTTTCTAAGATTATATCTTACTTAGGATTTTAATAACCTCTAAGATATTTATCTTTTAATTAAGAGTAACTATATTAGGACTAGCTTAGTCTTATATATTCTATTATTTTAAGATTTCTAGTAGTTATATATTATCTGCCTATAGTTTTAAAAAGAATCTCTTTACTAGGATTTAAGCTTTATCTTTATAGCTCTTTATTAGCGCAGTTTTAAGGTATATAAGTAATAGGAGCTATAAGAGAACTAATATTAGGCTGCTACGCAGTTTAGCCTATTTCTTAATCTTCTAAAGGTAATTAAGGCCTATTTTCTTAAGTATTTATCTTTATAAGGCATAGCTTATATTAGCTATTATATATTTCTACTTTAAGCTTATTATAAAGAGCTCTGCCTAGTTTTTATCTCTTTTTATATATTAGTATTTCCTTTATACTTATTTTAATTTTTAAATTACTTAGGCTATATAGTAGTTTTACTATAGGTTATAGGCAGGTCTGCTTTATTTCTATATTAGAATTATATACTTTATAATCTTATATAGCTTATTAATTAGCTAGTTTATCTTTTTATTTAGAGCTTTCTTTATTTTAATTATCTTATATTAAATGCCTATTTAAGCCTATATCTTACTCTTAGCTTTCTTTCAGTCTATTATCTTCTAATTATATTAAAAGCGTTTCTCTATTAGGGGGTCTTATGCGCTTAGTATAAGTATATAGTCTTTAATATAGAGCCTCTATAGGAAATAGTCTAACTTATTTAAATTATAATTAATACTTATATATCTAGCTTTTAGTTCTTAGCTATATTAGATAAGGTTAATTATACTATTTCTATATCTCTTTCTAGCTTATATAATAGTCTTAAATAATATAGCAAGTATAAGTTAAAGGTATATTATAATTAATAAGAATATCTTATTATCTAATAAGTTCTAGTTATAATAGTTCTATATTAAGTAATATAAGTTAAAGTCTCCTAATAATATTATATTACTATTAGGTTTAATATTTATTAGGGTCTATAGTATAGGCAATATACCTCTATTATTTAATAAGTTATATACTATAATTATTTAATATAGGGGGGATATAAGTAAGACTAATACTTAGTCTTCCTCTAATTTATAAGTCTATAATCTAATTCTATAGCACTTATAGATATATAGCACCGCGCAGCCACTTATATATATTATTTAATAATTTAAGTTCCTTAGGTATAATAATATCTTTATTTAGCTACTTAGAGCTAGTTCTATAAGTACTATAATATTATAGCCTTTTTTAGCCTATAGTATAAGCACTATAAGGCCGGGTCTTTAGTTAGTATTCTAGTATAAAATATCTAATATTAACTAGTCTATATTTAAATAATAGTCTTATTCTATAATTAGGTTTATAATAAAGAGAGTTAGGTACTTATTAGTAGTTCTTAGTTAGATATAATATAAAGGCGGCTTATTACTAGTCTAAATATATTACTAATAATACATTGCCTGCTAGTTAAAGCATCTCTATTAAGAGATCCTAGGGGTTATCTAAGTTCTTTTTTCTTTTTCTATACCTATAATTTTTAGATAAACTAAGTAAATAATAATATATATAATAAGCTTATTAACTTTACTATTACTTTATTATAAAAGCATACTAATCTAGTATTAAAGCTCTTTTTTATATATATCTAGTACTTTCTAGTAGTAAAGCAGTCTCTACTTTAAGCTAAATAGTCTTCTTAATATAATATATATTTATATAATATCTCTCCTCTTAAAGCTAGGCAGTTATCTTAATATGCCTTATTTTCTCTAAGGCTATATATAGCGCCTCCGCATTAGCTGCATATCTCTAGAGCTTTATATATATTTATAATATAGCTAAATTTAAAGTATTTATAGTATTATATAGGTTTAAGCCCTTTATTATATAGCTTATAATTAAAGACTTCTTTACTAAGTAAGAGACTATTATTATAAAGCTTATTTACTTTACTAATTAAGATTACTTATAGAATTAGGCTTATATATACTATATTAGTAATATGCCTAAGTTTTTCTTATATCTTCTTAATTTATATAATTAATATAAATATAACCTATTTATATTAAGAGACCTTAGATATAATAAGATTATAACTATAATTAAAGGCTATATTTAAATATATATTTATATAAAATATAGGCTTATTAACTTTATATTATTAACTTATATCTTATTTATCTTAGTATTAAAGAATAATTTAATTTAAAATATTTAGTAATTAGAGCTAGCTAGCTTTATTATACTTAAAGTAAAATAAGAGATATAAGAGAAATTAATAGTAAAGATAAAGTAGATATTTAGTAATTAGTTTATTATTATAATAAAAGAGCTATAAAAGTTATAAGAGGAGATTATATAAAAGAATATTATATAGTTAATAAGGAAATTTATTCTTATTAAGAAAACTTAGGAATCTTAAGTTAATAATATATCCTTAGAGTTAAATAAAGATATAAAGTATTTAATTTATTATAATACTAATACTATAAATAGTCTTAATAGTAATTCTTATAACTCTTAAAGAAATAGAGGCAGAGAGTATAAGTAGGGAATTTACTACTATTACTATATTAAAGAAGATCACTTCTTAAATAACTGCGAATAATATAATTTTAATATAAAATTAGGCTTAGTTAAGTATAGCTTTTAAATAGGATTCTTAACTATTAAATACTCTAATTAAAAGGAACTAAAATTTATAGTATTTTTAATATTAATATCTTACTTATTATTAAATTTTTAATTTTATAACTAAAGACTAATATTTTAATATATTATTAAATAATTAGAGATAAAGTAATATAAGATCTTAGAATACTTACTTATAGTAAGAAAGAAAATAAAATATAATTAGAAGGAAAATAACTAGAAGAGAGAGTAATTAGATTAGTAGTTTAGAAATACCTATTTAATACTTTATTTTTAGCCTAAGATATAAGATAAACTAGTAAAAAAAGACAAACTATAAAATCTTATATATTACTTTAAAAGATTTTATATCTTATTAGAATATAATAAGCAGGTATATTACTAATAATATTATTATCTTAAAAAAGAGATATAAAAATAATAATATAATAGAACTTATTAAAATAAATAATAAGAAACCTAGAACTTAAAAATAAACTCTATTATTAGATATTACTTAGCTTTTAATATTAAAGAAGAAAGAGCTTAAAAAAAAAAAGAACTATATAACTCTAACTATATTATTAACTTTTAAAGAGCAGTTAATTTATATAAGGCATAGACTTATTAATACTATTATTAATAAAAAGGTTATAGTCTTAATTAAAGATTTTTATATAATTAATAAGAAAATAGGTTTTGCTATTATATAATATATAAGAGATATTACTAATAAGATTAATACTTTTATATAATAGAATAATAAAAAACCCTTAGATAAGATAATAAAGAAAGTTAATATAGTATAAGTCTAGGATAGCTTATCTATAAACCTTATTAAAGATAACTATAAAAGGGCAAATAAAGCCTATAGCTTAGAGGTATTTATAATAAGAGTAAAAAAGGGAATATATTTAAATCTAATAGTTAGATCTATTTATCTTATTTAAATAGAGAGATAAAAGCTTATATTAGCCTAAGACCTCTTAAAACTATTAATAAGGCTAGGTAACTTAGAGAAAAGCTTAATTAAAGTAATAATTAATATTAGATTAAAAATTAATATTATTATATACTTTTTAATAAAGAAATATAACTTTAATATTATATTAGTATATATTAAAACTATATTCTATTTATAAGATTATATCTTTTTAGTTAGAATTATAGATATAAAATTATATATTAAGAATATTTAAATTAAGTAATATCTTTATATTATAAAAGAAATAGTTAGCTAATCTTTTATCTTAAGAATGCTTTTTATAAGAGTTATAAGAGTATTATTTAAGTATAACTTAATAAAAGAGATATTTTTAAATTATATTTTTAAAAATATTAGAATAAAAAGCCTAATAATAAAAGATATTAAGTAAAAAAGAAATACAAGTATTATATCTAATTATTTAACTATAACTATACTTATTATATTAGAATATTATAAAGACCTAAAGATAAACCTATTAAATATAGAGTTATTAGGGAATTCTAATATATATATTATAAAATTACTTAAAGATAATTTAATAAAAAGAGGGGAAAAAATAGAATTATTATTCTAACTTCCTAATACTAAAGAAAATAAGAAAGAGTTTTATATATTAATAAAGACTAAGTACTTTAATATTTTAATAGAAATTATATTTAAATATACTAAGAAAATTAGATAATATAATATAACTATAATTTAATTAAGAATTAAAAAGCTATAAAAGATAAAATAATATAAAAAAAAAAAGAAATAAGAGAATAATTTATATATAAAAAGCATCCTAAAAAGTGGCTAGAAATTAATATAATATATAAGAAAAAGAGTATTAAAATCCACCTAAGAAATAATATATCTTTAAATAGAATAATATTAAAAGAAGATATTATATAAAAGTAGAAGAAATAGCTAGAGATTTTATTATTAATAGACTATTTAATTTTATATAATATTATTATTACCTTAAAATTCTTATTAATAAAGAAAGGTTTAAGACTCTATAAAAATTATTTAAAAAAGATAAAGAATTAGATAAAGAATAACTTAATATTTATAAAGTAAGAGCTATTTCTTTAAATTATATTTAATAGAAAAATAGTACTATTTTAGGACTTTATAAAAATTAATATAATTAATAAAGCTATTATTTTACTATAAGTTATTAAAATTATATTATATTTAGCTTAATAAGCTTAAGGGATTTAAGTCTCCTAAGCCTTAAAAGGATAATTAATAGAGCTATTTTAAGAAAAAATAAATAAAGGAATTTTAAAAGAATCCTATATTAGCTATAAAAATCTATTTATTTTAGTAATTAAGAAAGATAGTAGCTTAAGACTTATTAATATAGCTATTAAGCTTAATAAGGTTATAATTAGAGATACTAGAATACCCCTAAAGATAGATAAATTCTTAGAAGACTTTAGAATATATAAGATTCTATTATTATTAGACCTTTTCTCTAGTTATAATTAAATATCTTTTATTAAAAAGAATAGGAATTTAATAATATTTATAATATTAACTAGACTTTTAAGGATATATATATTATCTTAAGGAGCTATAAACTTAGTAGCCTAATTTATAAGAGTAATAAATAAAGTCCTCTATAACCTAACTTTAAAGATATATTAAGTATTCTTAGATAATATTACTATTTAAGAACTAGAAAAGACTTATAATAAAAAGAAAGCCTTATTAAGTATTTATTACTATATACTTAAATATCTTATTAATCTTAATAAGACCTTAGTAAATATTAAGCTTTTAGGCTATATAATAATAACTAAGAAGTCTTAATATTATAAAATATTTATTATTATTATTAGTTATTTATATAATATAAATAATAAAAAGCTAAATATTATAAAGATTATTAAGCTATTTAAATAAAAAGATTATACCTACTTAGGAGAGATAAGAGCCTTCTTAAGCTTAATTAGCTACTATTAATATTAGGTAAAACACTATATTTAGCTAAGTAAACTTATAATCTAATTATTAAGAAAAAGAGTAATCTTTACTTAAAGTATTAAATAGAAAGAATCCTTAGAAATAATAAGAGTATACTTAGTTATATAGCTTATTTTAGTCTTAATTAGCTATTTAAAAGGATATAAGGTTATTATACTTATATATAATACTAGCTTAATAGGCTAAGAAGCCTATTTAATATAAGTTATAAATAGAAAAAGATACCTTATATAGTATAAATTAGGGGTTTAGACTAATATTAAAAGGAATTATAATACTATAAAAAGAGAGTATTAAGCAGTTCTTTTAGTATTTTAAAAGCTATAAAGCTATATATATAAAGTTACTTTTATTCTTAAAATAAATACTTAAGTTCTTATTTACTAGCTTAATAATAGTGCTAATAATATCTTAAGTATATTAATAATTTAATAGATTAGTTATATCTAGCTATTTAACTTTATAATTAAATATATTCTTAGTAAATTTAATAAAATTATAAATAGTTTATTATAAAAAGAATATAAAGGACTATTTAATTATATAAATTAGGAGTTTAAGAAAGATATTAAGGACTTTATTAATAAGTAACTTAATATTATCTTTATAAAGCTCTTATTTCTATTTAAAAGTTATTTAAAGAATTATTAGGCTATAATATAATAGCTAAAAATAATAATTAGGCTATTAGCTATAATAATAAGGCAGTACTAAACCTTTAAACTATAGGCTATAAAATATATAATATAAGAGAATTACTTATAAAAAAAAACTTATAATAAAGGGAAAGTTTTTAAAGCTAATAAAAGATAACTTAACTACTTAAAAAAAGCTTATTAGAAAATATTATTTAGATAATAATTATAAAAAAAGAGATATTACTTATAAGATTTTATTTAAATAATATAATTAAATAGGGATATAAAATAATATTATTATTATAATCTCTATCTACTTAGAATATTAAGTATATAACTTAAAAAGATTAAGAAAGTATATTATTCTAACTATTTTTATATTACTATAAATAAAGATATATTATAATACTTAATACTTATTATTTAATTATAAATAAAACTATTTAAATAAAGCTAGATATAATCTTATTAAATAGGTAAAAGTTAAACTACTAAAGAATATAACTAGCTGCTTTTTTATTAAGTTTATTTAGAAAATTATTAATAAATATAAAATACCTGCTATTATTATTATAAATAGCAGATTTAAGTTTAAAATAGAGTTTAAAGTTACCTAAGAGGGCTATAGTATAAAG
This sequence comes from Stylonectria norvegica, assembly GCA_014621405.1. NCBI lineage: Eukaryota > Fungi > Ascomycota > Sordariomycetes > Hypocreales > Nectriaceae > Stylonectria > Stylonectria norvegica. Next base: position 56,453 of record JAANBC010000165.1, read on the forward strand.
ATTATACTAATATCTTCCTATAACCTAAAAGCTAATAGTCTAATTAAAGCTAGATATAATATTCTTATTACTATTATAATAAAGCTAGCCTACTATAATAGAAGCTAGAGGAAATATCTGCATACTATCCTCCTAGCTAACTATATAGCTATATAAATATTATATAGAAAATTAGCATTCTATTTAATATATAGATAAGAGCCTCTCTTACTTATTAAAATTAAATTTCTAATTTAAAGACTAGTTAATTAGAATACTATAAAGACTTTAAAAGACCTCTTAAAGGCCTATATATAAGTCCTAAAAAGATTAAAGTTAGATATTTAAGTAATAAGAGTAAAAGTTATAGAATTTAGGACTAAGATTATAGCTTAAATAGATATATTAAATATATATACTTTATATAAAGTTGCACTTTAACTAAAGAATTTAATCTTAAAGTATAATATACTTTAAAAGTTTAATTATTTTAAGACTACTAAAATAAAAATAAAATAGGAGGGTTCTTATTAAATTAAGTAAATTAACTTGCTATTTGATAGCTATTTAAAAGGTTATTACTTTAAAATATTTAATAATATAAAGCTAAAAAGAATAATAAGTAGTAAGTATTTAAAGAAATTTATTAGAAATAAAGATAAATAATAAGGATTAAATATAAATAACTAGCTACTATTATATTAAGAGGTCTTTCTATAAAGTAAAATTAAAGCTAATAATAATTATAAAAGAAATAATATATTAGACTATTTTTTATTTAATATAGACTTAGACTATAGCTTAAATAACTTTAATACTACTTATATCTCTTTAAAAGCTAAAAGTAAGTCTAAGAAGAAAAGCAGATTTAAATTAGAAAATAAAAGCTTAAATATTAATAATTCTTTAAGTAATAAAGAAAATAAAGAAAAAGGGGAGATTAGTATCTAATAATAAGGCTAAGTATTTAATTCTATAGTTATTAAGTTCCTAAAAAAGGTTAAAAAAGAGGCTAAGTTAAGAGAGTTAGCTAAGATATATATCTTAAAACTCTAATAAATAGCTAAAAATATCTTAAATATACTATAATAATAAGTAAAAGTATAGCTTTTAAGCTTAATAAAAAATAAAAAGAAGGAGTATTAAGACTTTAAATATAATAATTAAGAATTTTAGCTCTATATTTAGTATTATTAATAAGAAAAGGAGGTTATTAATAGATAATAATAATATAAAATAAGATAAATACTCTCTCTTTAAATCTTAAATATATTACTTTAAGAATCTTAAATACTATTATAAATATAAATAAATAAGAAAAAATAGCTATAAATTATATTTAATATTTAATTATATAATTAAACTACTTACTTATAACCTATTAATATTTAAAAAAAGTTAATTTTTTAATAATAAAGCCTATTATTAATCTTATTAATCTCTAAAACTAATTTTTCTTATATTATATTCTGCCTCTAATTGCTATAAAAAGGCTACTTATTTATTAGATAAGAATAGTTTATATTATTAAAATAAGGCACCTTTACTAAAAATACTAATTAAGCCTTTAAATTACTAATATACTAGCTAAGAATAGATTAAAAGCTCTAGCTTTAAGTCCTATAATTAAAAACTAATACTTAAAAAGAAATTACTATTTATAATTAGAATTATTTTATTAGATATAGTTATTATAATTACTACTCTTAAAACCTTAAATTAATATATATATATAGAAAGAGTATAGGATATATTTATTATTATAAGTAATATATTAAATATAGAATTTAATATAATATTAATATATAATTAGATTCTAATAACTATAGAAGGTAATAAAAAGAGTATAGAGATAACCTGCTTAATTACTAAGTTTATTAAAGAATTATCTTAAAGAATAAGAAATATTAGTAAAAATAAAAACCTAATTTAGTTTTAAATATATCTTTTAAGAAAAGTTAGTAAAAAAGCTATTATTATTATATATAAAGTTATATTAAAAATCCTTAGAATTAGCCCCTTTAAAAAAGGCAAGCTTAATATATATAAGCTTCTTATAATAATTAAGAGCTAATCCACTATATAACTAGATATTAAAGGTTTCTTATAAATAAGTGATTTAATAAGCCTTATTTTAAGTAAAAGGCTTATAAATAATATTATAAGCTTGCTAAGTAGTTTAAATTACTTAAGTAAAAGAGGTATAATTAATATTATACTTAGTAAGATAATAGATATTAAAGAGCTAGTTTTTTAAGACTTAATTTAATATTTTAAGTATATTATTAACTTTAGTCTTAGAAAAAGATATAATAATAGTGCAAAAAAGAGTTATTAAAGATAATAAATTAAAAGCTATTAGATTAATTTAAAAGAGAGAGTATATAATAAAGAGAAAAAAAAAGCTAGTACTTAGAGAAGAGAGAAGAGATAAGATTAAGATTATAAGAGAGGTAAAAGAGAGAGAAAAGAGAAAGAAAAAAGAGAGATAAAAGATGCGGCTAAAAGCTAACTTTAGAAGCCTAGCCTATAGCTATAAATTATAATACTAAGTATTAGGCTATAAGGTAATATCTTAGTATAAAGAGATAAAGAGCTTTCTTATACTAATTAAGCTCTTATAAGCTCTTTTTATCTTTTCTCTTATATATTCTTATTAAAAAAAAACCACTCTCTATAGCTTTATTATTATAAATAATACTCTTATTACTCTAATTTAAAGCCTCTAGCTATTAATACTAAATACCTTATTATTACTAATTTATTAAAAGCTAAGCTTTTTCCCTTTTAAACCCTATTATATATTATTTAATCTTAATCTATATTACTTATTTCTACCTAGCCTTTACTTATTCTATAACTCTTTATTCTTTCTCTTTTTTTTTTTAATAATAACTTTAACTACTCTCTTTATATAAGCAATACTTAAGATCTTTATCTTAAAGAAATAATATATAGAATTATTACTAAAAAATTAAATAATAGAAAAAGATAATAAATATATATTCTTTTATAAGTTAGAGGAGTTTCTTAATATTAGTCTTAATAACCTCTTTAATAAGTATCTAACTTAGACTTAAAAAAGGCTTAATTAGGGTTTTATAATATTATAAGTAATAAGAATATAGCTTAATACTACCTATAAGAAGATATAAGCTTTAGCTAATAAAGTGCCTTTATAAAAGGCTTTTAAAGTATATAATAATAGTATTTATAGCACTAAGTTATAGAGATAATATTATATTAATACTTAGAGCTTAATCTAATAATTAAATAAAAAGAACTAAGCTTCTAACTTTAACTTATAACTATTTATTAAAATAATTACTTATAAACTTAAAAAATATATTACTTTTATTATAAAACCTCTAGTTATTAATATTAATACTAATATTATTCTTAAAGAAGTAATTAATAGCCCTATACCTTTAAGCTAGCTAATAATAACTTGCGAGACTATAATAAGATTTAATAAATATATATAAAAAAAAGAAGAATATATATAGTAAATATTTCTTTATTAAAATAATTAATTTCTCTAATAGCTATTAAGTAAGCTTTATTTAGAACTATATCCTAAGGGTTCTTATAATCTTTAATACTAAAAGTAGAAACTAAGGCTATAAGAACTACTTTAAAAAGATTAGTATAGCTTAGCAGCGCTTTTTAGCTAAATACAAATTGCTATATATATTTAATTTATATATAATACTAATTAATAAGTAGCTATAATAGTAGGAATATAATTATTTAGCTCTTCTATCTTTATAGACTAATATAAGAAGTATAGTAAGCTATATATAAGCTTAAATTAAAACTATTATTAAGTCTTAAGTAGTTAACTTTATTAATAAGAATAATAATAGAATTAGTATATTATTAAAAGATCCTAAGCTTTAATTTAAAGATTAGGATATAATTCCAGATTTTATTATAAATATTACTATAAAATAGTACCTTAATTATATCTTTAGATTTCTAATAATAGTAGCCTTAAATAAGCTGGGTATTATAAGCTATAGCTACTTTAATAAAGATAATTAAATCTTAGTAATAAAAAAAAAATAAAGTTAAGATTAAATATTTCTTAAATCTACTAATATTAGATAAGTAATTTAGCTTTTATAAAGATATATTCTAGATATAGTTTAAGACCTTTAAGATAGAATATATCTTAGAGTTTAAAATTTTAATAAGGCTATTAATAGAGCTAGCTATAGAAAGAGCTAGCTATATTATAGAAAAAGTATTTAATTACTTACTATTTTAAGATATCACTTTATTTATAAGAGTTCTTTTAGTTTAGTAGAATTATAATTACTTTACTATTATATTTTTTATTAAAACTAATATTATAAACTTATATTTTAGCAGCTTTAATACTATAAAACTATTTTTATAAGAATCCTATTACTTATCTTTTAAGTTTTAAGATATTATTATAAGTAATATAGACTATTTAATTTAAACTTCTTAAATTAAATAATATATAAATAAAGCTCTCTAATTATTAAATTAAAGACTCTTTTTTATTATAATTAATAAGGTTATAATACTTATAATCTTAGAATACTCTTATAGCCTTTATTATACTTAAGATAGTAAGGCTTTAATACCCTATTATTATAAGATATCTTAAGAGCCTTTAGTTAATTTATAGTCTCTTAGATACTGCCTAATTTAATAGGCTAAAGAGATCCTCCTAATATTAAGTTAATCTATAGTCCTTTCTATACTATCTATTAGCTTTAAGAAGATAATTTCTTTCTATATATGCTCTTAATATATATAATAAGATATAGCTTTCTTAACTCCTAATATTAGATTAAATATAGCCTTATTACTCTCTTTATTTTCTAATTTAAGTATTACTTTAATTATTTTAATATTATTAAGAATTAGAGAGAAAATAAAGTATAGAAAGAATGCTAAGTTTAAAGCTTAATTTTAAAATAAACTAACTATTTAATTACTATTAGTTCCCTTATTAAGCTTAGTTTTAAGGCCTTTTTTATAAAAATAACCTAAGATTAAGAGAGATAATAATATAAATATAAAGAACTGCTTTATAAAATAATATAGCCTATATTATCTTATTTAAGGTGCTAGTAAAAAAGTAATAATTATAAATACTACTTAGTTATTATAATTCCTAAAAGTAAAAGAATAGAGAATAATAATAATAAGAGATATTAGAGGTTAAACTAAACCTATATAGGCTATCTTTATATTAAATAGGCTTATCTTAATAGAATAATAAGATATATTATTAGTAGAAGCCTTTAGATTATTTAAATATATAAAGGTTATAATAAAGTTATAAAAGAAATAGGCTAAAAATAGAAATAAAAAGTATAAATAAGTAAGAAAGTTAATAATAAGAGATTTAAAAGTTAAGCTTAAGTAATTATAATAAGATCTAATAATAGCTTAAATTATTAAAGATTAGTTATTAATTCTATCTCTTTAAAAGTTAAGAGAGTTAAACTATAAGAGAAGAATTATATTAGGGATTAAAAGTGCCCTCTTTTTTTTTATATTATTTTTTATGTTTTTTATAGACTTATATAAGTTAAGTACTTAAAGAGACTGCTAGGTCTAGTTAGATTAAAAAGATTATTACTCTTTAGTCTTAAAAATAAAGGATTATTTAATTTATTAATAGACTTTTTATTATATTAATTTTTCTCTGCCTTTTTATCTATTTAATTAACCTCTAACCTTCTTAAACTATTAGATCTAATATAATTCAGGCCTTCTTAAAAGATAATCTCTTTAAATAAATTCTATTATATCTAACTTAGGGTTAGTATATAGTTTGTTCCCTCTATAAAACCAGATTATACCTTCTAACCTCTTAAAGAAGATATAAAAAGTATTCTAAAAGTATATAAGTAGCTATTAAGCTTAGGAGATATTATATAACTATATTACTAATAAATTAAATAATAATATTAAAGATTACATCTCTTATTAAGTTATTAAGGCAGTAACTATAATATTAAAAACTATATTAAAAGTATTAGAACTAGCTAATTTAAGAGAAAAACTACTAATCTTTATTAAAATTCTAGTAAAAAACTAAAAGAAAATAATATAAATTCTAACCTATAAATAGTAAGAAATAACTAAGAGGCTAATATAGAATTATATTAAGTATAAAGTTACTATCTAAACTTAAAAAGTAATAATAAATATATTAAATAAAATACCTAAGAAGATAATTAATATAATAAATTAAGCCTATAATAATAATAATATTTTAATAATATAAAGACTTCCTAGCTTTAATATAATACTTATCTTTATAATAGTAAAAGTAATAAGATTATAAGAGAAGAAATAGGTTTAAATAGCTTTTAATAATAAAATTAAAGTTATATTTTTTATCTTTATAATAATAGTAAAGAGTATATATAT
>JAANBC010000166.1:0-62690 GCA_014621405.1 Stylonectria norvegica
AGAAAAGAGAAAAATAATAAATAAGCATATATTTACTTAGCCATAGTAATAAAATAGCAGAAAAATCCCCTAACTGCTTTTATAGCTAATTATAATTAATTAATTATAATACTCTTATATTTATTATAATATTACTTAGTAATAATAATAATATTATATTAATTACCTTACTTAAAATAATAAAAGACTTATATTATTATAACTACTCTGCGCTACTATATACTAGCGCTGCGCTAGCGCTGCATATATATATTATAAGTATATATAACCGCGCCTTATATTTGCTATATATGCCCTATACCTAGCGCGCATATATATTATAAGCGCCCTATACTTAAATTAGACTTTTTAAGGAACTAGACTAGATAAATACTAATATATACTTTTAGGCTACTTACTCTGCCCCCTAAGGTATAAAGAGCACCTTCTAGTTATCTATATTAGAATAAATTTCTAAACCGCAAAAACTATATAAGGGACCTATATTAGGTCTGCTATAACAGCATATAAGTTTTCCTCCTATATAGAAGGGTTTTTCTTATATAATTATTATATAAAAGCTCTATCTACCTAATTTAGGTCTATAGTATATTAATAATAATAATAAATTAATAAAAGAGAAGTAACTAAATTATACTTATTATTTAATAAAAAAGCGATATGCCTCTATATTAGCCTTATAAAGTTTAAAAGCTTAATACTAGTTTAACTCTATATAAAATACTTAGATTTCTAAGACTTCCTATTTAAGCGCTAAGTACTTAATATCCTATTCTTACTATATATATATAGTAGAGGCACTAAGATACTAAGCTATATATTTATAAACTATTATTTTTATAATAATAATTAGCTATTCTTATAGAACCTGCTATATATTTAATATAATTTTAATAATTACTTCTTAAATCTAAAAAAAGCCTAAATACTAATATAATAGTTTCTTTAGATATAAGCTATGTCTTAGTTTAGGCTTATACTATAATTATAGAAAGAATACTAATAAAAAGAGAAAAGAAATTAAAGAAATAAAAGAGAAGGCTAATTAGATAGTATAGAGCTAATAGTCTTAGTAAGCCTAATAGAAGTACTATAAAGCTAAGCTAGAACTAATAAGTCTTTATTAAATACTTTAGTAGCCTTTATAAGAATATATTAATATATTTAGAAAAAGCCTATAAAGAAGTAAAAAACCAGCCTATTTATAGAAAAATAAAGAGTAACTATAAAATAATATAATAAGAAAAAAGGAAGAAAAGAGTAAGAAAAATAAACTAGTGCAAAAAGCAGAAAATACTAATCCTCTTATATATATTATTATATACCTGCTATAGCTATATTATTTATACTATATTACTAACTTATTATTCTTATATATAAAAGACTTATCTTATAATTACTATAATTAATATAAAACTAGTAGAGAGTCTGCCTCTTTCTTTACCTCCTTCTTCTTTTTCTTCTCTACCTCCTCCTTTTTCTCTATTTTCTCCTCTAATAACTCTGTATTATTTATAATAAGTAGCTTTATCTTATTAGCTATTTAATATTTAAAGTTAAGCTTCTCCTCTTCTAATATACTACTATATAATTACGCCCTATATAGAGCTAGAATAGTCTTATTATATAAATAAAGCTCTTTTAAAAGTAACTCCCCTAGCTTTATTAAATACTCTATAGTATTAATAAGATATAAAATACTATTAATAAGTAAGTTATTATTAGGAAATAGTACTTATATACTTAATATAGAGCTAGATTAGGCTTAATTTACTATCTTAGTAGCACTTAATATATAGGCTGCTATATTATTTAGCTCTTATATCTTCTCTATTTATTATAATAATTAGTAAAGATTAAAATAAAAGAAGATTATACTTATAAAAGCTCTACTAATTAAAGTCTCTATAAATACCTTACTAATAGGTTGCGCTACTAGGGGGAGTATAAGGCAGTTGCCTTTTTAATTAGACTAGCAGGTAATATATACTCTAATTATTAAGTTTAAAATAAATAGTTAGTAATATAAAAATATTATAAAAATAAGAAAGTACTTACTTACTTATTTCTAATAAATAGTAGCTATATCTTATATTTTTATTCTTATAATATAGGGCTAGTATAGTAATAATTATACTAGACCTACTATAATAGTAAGCTAAATAGCTAACTAGCTACTATTATCTCCTCCTCCTCTTCCTTTCTATTTATTATTACTACTACTACTTTTTCTTTCTCTCTAAGTCTAATAGAAATTATTAGTAATTATATTAGAAATGTATTAAAGTCAGATAGAATAATAAAAAAAAAAGAGATACTTATAGTCTTATTTATTATTAAATTAGGCAGCCTCTTAGGGTTTATTAGTCTCTATATTCTTAATTACCTATAGGGTATTAATATAGCGCAACTATACTAGAGATAGAATAAATATATATAGCAGTGCTATTATTATTATTATTATTATTATTATTATTATAATATATTAATAAAGCAGATATAAGATAAGGGTAAAAGTACTTAAGAAAGATAGTAATATACTTTGCTATTATTATAAGAAAGAAAAAGAAAAAAAAAAGGAAAATAATAGAGACTATAGACTGCCTTTAATTATAGCTAATAATATAATAGAAAAAAACACTAGACTGCTCTCATAGCTGCTTATAGTAGCTACTAGAACTAAAGATACTCTATTTAAGTTACATAAGGCATTTTCCAGCTTCTGCAAGTGCCTTTCCATACTCTATATATACTATTCCTAAAAGACTCTAGCTTCTACCTCTGACTTTATAAACTTATTATATAAGGCTCTTTTAGCTGTTTTAAGGCTCTTTTAGCTGTTTTAGGGTGCCTTTAGCTTTATATATAGTAATTCTATTCTAATATACCCCCCTAGATTTTATCTTAAGAAAGATCTATAGATATTTATTTCTATATTTTATAACTTATTATATTACTTTAGTATTTATTATATTATTATTATTATAAAGTCTCTTATTATTATTATTTCTATAAGAATTAGCCTGCTTTATAGAAGTAAATAACTATATTTATAGACCTTTATAATGCTATTTTTATTATAATATAATAATAAATAGCTATAAGTCTTAAAGCTATTATTTATAATGCCTTTAAGTATATATATAAATATTCTCTTTATTACTCTTATAGCTTTCTTCTTTTCTTTCTTCTTTATATCTCTTTATATTTTATAAGTCTTTTTTTTACTTATAATAATCTTTCTTAATAATTGTTTTTATTAAGAGTTAGTCTTTATAAATACTCTATAATAGAAGATATTTTATTATTATATCTGCTTTTATATAAGTCACTTTTACTTCTTATTTTTCTAATTTTTAAAAGCTTATTATCTAACTTTATTATTATATATATATATTTAGTTTATTAAATTAAAATATAAAAATAACTCTATAATAGTTATATTTATTAAATAAGTATTTTACTTCTTTCTTTTTTAATAACTTTAATAATATAATTATTATCTATAGATATATTACTCTATATTTTATTATACTTCTTATAATAATCTTTGCAAGAATAAAGGCTTTGCCTAGTATAGTCTTAATCTATCTCTAAAATATAAATAGACACCAGATTTAAAATTAATAATCTTAACTTATTTATAATATAATAATATATTACTCTTATAATATTAGTGCAGTATTAAGACAGACTTAATAGTTATTAATAAGAGAAGAAAAGGCCTTAAGTAGAGTTTTTAGAATATAAGAGCTATAGCTAACTAGTATACCTTAAGTAGCTAATATATTATAGCTAAGCCGCATCTAATTATAACCTATATAGAAATATATAAGAAGAAAGCCTATAAAAAGATTAGCTTAATTATACCCCTAGACCTTTTAGAGGAAGTCTAAAAGGTAACTTAAGAGTATATAAATAGCTATTTTATTTAAGAAGTAATATATACTTATATTATTACTAATATATCTAACTATATTAATACTACTACTATAATATTAAGAAATAATAATTAAGATAAAGCTCTTAAGAATTAGATTATTAAACAAATTATAAAGGCTATAATAATAGTAATTAGAATAATTCTTAAGATATTAAAGCTAATAGCTTAAAAAAAAGAAATTAATAATATTTACAGTAATTATTACTATAAATAATAATAATATATTAATTGCACTAATAATATATACTATATTATAAAGATAAATAGAACTTATAAAAAGACTAATTTATAGCTAAATTAAATATAAAGTTATTTTTTAAACTTAAAACATATCTCCTAATATCTTAAATAGAACTCTAAGGGAGATAGTTAATATAATAAATTATATATAAAATAGGACTAATATTTAGGTAATATATAGACTATTAAGTAATAGTACTATTCTTATAATAACTATTATAAAGATAATATAATTAAATAAAAAGCTATAAATAAATATTACTTTTAAGAATAAAGCTTAAATTATTCTATTAATATTTATAATAATAGTAAAAAGTATCTATAATAAAAGCATATTAAATAATATTAGTGCTCTTATAATAGAAATTAATAAAGTAAATAATATAATAATTATATAAATTAAGAAAATATAAGAGAAACCTAAGTATATAACTAATATAGTATATATAAGCCTAATCTTATAAGTAATCTTAATTAATTAGTAAAGTAAATAAGCTTTATAATAATAGCCTCTTACTTAATAAAAAAGTCTTTAACTATAAGCTATATAATAAAGAGCTTAAACTAATATAATATTATAAATACTTTAAATTTAACTATATTATAAATATATATAAAGCTCTAGAGATATATAACTAATATAGAGGCGCTATATATAGCCCTAAAAGAGATAAGGCATAATAAGATAACTACCTAGCCCTAAGAAGAGAGATATTATATAAATATATATTATATTAAGAAGACTACTTAATATAAAGCAGAGACTATTTTACTACTAAAAGGCACTAAGCCTATATAAAAAAAAGGCTTTAATACTAGACTAATATACTTTTATAATAAAGTGGTATTAAAGCTAATAGGCTTATTATATATCTTATTATTTACCTAATTTATCTAAGAGTTATAAGTATAAAAAAGAAAGGATTAACTCTTAAAATCTCTTAATAAGAATATCTTAATTAATAAGTAATATATTATTAGTAATATATTTAAACTAATAATAAGCTATCTTTACTCTATATTTAGTTAAAGACTACTAATAAGTATCTAACCCCCTCTATTATAGACCTAATTATAAAATAAGACTATTATTTAAATATAGACTAGTTAATATTAAATATTCTATATTAAAATACTAATTAAAGACCTAGCCTTATAGCACTTATATTATAAGCTAAAAGAGGCTATAATATTATTATACTTATAGAACTAGTCTTAGGTAGTAAAATAAAGATACTATTATACTTAGAGAACTTAAACTATTAAATAATATATATAAGTAGCTTAATGCACTTTAGCCTTAGAACTAAGGCTATAGTATTATATGCTATAGCATATGCCTTAGCACAGGCCCTATATAGGCTATAGTGCGCTACTTAAGTAGGAAGACTCTAGCCTATATAGGGTATAAGATTTTTATTCTTTTTATAATATATATATATACCTAATTAGTTAATATTAACCTTCTATTTTATATTAAAATAGTAATAATTATAGCTTAACTACTTAACTTATACTAATAATAATATCCTCTAATTTATCTTATTAAGTCTTATAATACCTTTCTAACTAATTAAACTAGAAGCCTATACTCTCTTTAATTAGTTATTTTTTAGCTTTTAAAAGCCTCTTATATTACTAATAGTACTAATACTACTAAGTTAATTTATAAACTCCTGCCTACTTAATCTTTTAAAGCTAAGCCTGCTTATATATATACTTATCTATATATATATTTAATAATTCTATTTATTAAAATCTTATATCTCTAAATTAATTAAGACTCTTAGTTATTACTTGCGCAAAAAGGTATATTATAAACCCTATAAAAAATAACAAGTGCGCTTAAGAAATAGGATTTAAATATATAAGCTCTTAAATGCCCTACTCTTTCTAAAAAAATCCCTACTTATTATATATATATATTATAAGCTTATTATATATATAATACCCTTAATTATATAAACTAACTATTTAATCATATCCTATATTCACTAGTTTTTAATGCCTGGACTCTAGAGTAGATAAGATACTATATATCCGCCGCAGGCAGGAGCTCGCCGCAGGCGGCCACTGGCAGGGCCCCCGGAGGGACTCCATGTGACCTTCCTACATAGAAAGTCACAAGTCTCTTTAAGCTTTGCGCCCCCTTATAGCAGCATTTATGCGGTGGCATAGGACCTAGTATTGGAATTGTCCATAGCTTTGTTTGTTAGAAGCGTTGGAGGTGTCGTGGGAGATGCTAGACTTGCTGGTTTCGTGGTTCTGTTGTTCTTGGCCACGGCGGTTTCTTTGCCTGCTTTCGCCTGCTCTCGCTCTCAAGGCGGCCGAGGTGGCGCAGCAGCGGAAGCCGGGGAAGGCTTAGTCGGGGTTTGTTGAAGACGACCTTATCAAGGCAGAATCCCCCATGATGCGTCGTCGTCTTTGCTTTGGGTCGTCGAGGTGGAGGGTGGCTTTGGCTGTCTGCCAGGCATTCGCGCCTTGTGACGGTTGCGGGTGTGCCGTGTTATTGGCTCCGCGGCGTGGTGGGGGTCGCACGTGCGCCCAAGGTCACGATAAGACTAAGGTATCCGAGGGTGTCGTCATTTCCACGGTTCATCATGTCAACGTCAACGCCTGGACCTTGCAAGCTGGGCTCGCTAACAATGACCACGGGAGGGCATCAATCGTCTGTGGCTTGTTGCTGAACGGTGCCCGGCGCGATGTCTTTGTCGTGTTTCCGAGGCCGGCGCTGAGTGGTCACAGCTTATTAGATTCCCTGCTGAAAGATCAAACCAGCACGGAGTCATCACACCGGATAGCCTGGGAGGCAGGATTAAGGACTCAAAGGATACCTGCTTAGCAAAGGTGCGTGTATGACGGATCCATGGATGTCATCTCGAAACGGCAAGGGGCTTGGCCACTGTGATTCATTCTTTGTTGGCCAAAAGCACTCGAAAACTGGAGGCGCTCTACGAACCATTCACCCATCACCAATCCGTCCTTCTCAGTGTTAATCAGGAGGTATGTTCGCACGTACATAGAACTTCCGTCCGTCCAGGTCAGCAATCTGAGTTGATAAAACAGCCATAGCCTACTAGTTTCTAAGCTTCTCTACTAGGTTACTCCTACAGTAGTTCGTCGTCTTCGTCCCCAGTCACTGTCACTGACATGTACCCGATTCATAAGCCGATAAGCGCCCGGGCACGGCGTCTCGGCTTCTCGGCGGCACGGAGGTTGAGCCTGAACCTTCTCCTACCTCCCAGGCCAGATTCCAACTCGAAACATCCATCAATCAACTACCGTCTCACATCACCATCACCGCAGCAGCAGAGGTAGGGGATAGCCAACCAGCGCAAAGCACAATGCGAACCTGTCGATTCATCCCTTCGTCCCTTTTTACAGTTCCTTCGATCCCCCACACCGTGCCAAATAGGCATCTAAGCCCGCCCCTCTCCTCCGAGCTTGACCTCCAACCCGTCCAGATAAGTTTTAATATCCGTCAACTTGATTCCTCTCTTCGCATTCACCGTCTGCTCCTGGTCCCACGCCACGCCCTTACCCTGCGCAAACGTGGACCGGTACTTGACCATGGTGTTTGGGTCCTCTTCCATCTGCTTCTGCAGCGTCTCCACGCTCCACAACTCGCGATGGAACTCGGTCTTGAAGTACCGGTCGAGCAGATCCGCCACCTCCCCGTACGAGATGGTATCCCCTGCTGTGTAAACCACTTGTCTCTGGATGTCCTGTGGATCCAGCACCACGTCTGCCGTTACCCGGCCAATGTCCGTCGATGTCGTCAACGTGATCTGGGTATCCCAGCTCCCAAGCGCCCTCACGGTTTTTGTCTCGAAGTCGACGACTCCGAAGTCTGCCAGAAACAGGAAACTCATGAATAGTCCCGTCGACACAATCGTCCAATCCATCTTGTCCTGTGCCCGAAGCATCTTGCGGACCTCGATCTGTTCGTCAAATAGATCTTGTGAGCTGCCCTCCCCAATAATATCGTAGTCCATCCCAAACTGCCACGGAAAGTACCGTTTCACACCCGCCTCGACGGCTGCCTTAAAGAACTTCACCTGCGTTCCCGCAGGTAAGCCCATGCCACTGCATGACACCACCGTGTCGTAGTTGGCAAAGATGGCCGCCAGGGCCGACGTCGTGACCTGCACCACGTCGGCCGTTTCGAAGTCGACGCCCAAGCCCCGGATTTTCTGCGTCAGCTTCTTCTTCTCAGGGGCTGCTGAGTCCAGCGTCGCTTGTCGTAGCAAGACGGAAATCTTAGTGTTAAGTCGGCGAGGGTGTTGAGCGAGCGCTTGGAGCACGTTGAGGCCCAGCTCGCCGGCGCCCACAACGAGCACACGTTCTGCCATTTTGAATGAAGGGTTGTATAGACGTTCTAGGGCTTGTAGGTTGGCAAATGAGAGTTTTAGCGGCGCGTGATCTGCCATCCTCGAGCGCGCAGGGCCAATATACATATCTTCGCTCTCTCATTAGATCTTACCGCTTAGGAACAAGGTTGCCTGCCGTCTGTGGGGTGTTATGTGCCGAACGCGAGATGTGGGGAAACGCTGATGTCACCCTCCCAACAACTCACAAAATGTCAGGCAAATTACCCTAGACAGCGTCGGATGCAACGGCGTTAACTTTACGAGTTCCAAATACCAAGAGATAGGAGAGCAAATTATCACAGTTTTGGACATGGATCCCTGGAGTTAAGTCGTTTGATTTGTAACATGTCGGGCAATTACTCTCACTCCTAATCTGATCTTGGCACGCGGTTTTCGGAGCATTCCAAAACGACCCAGCAAAAGCTTGCTCTTCCACACTTAAATTATAATGACAACGACTTGCTCTCAACTAAAAGTTATCAATGGCACTTCCAAAATAAACAGAAGCGGATGCGATGGGATGTTCGACACAAAAAAGGGGTTTTGCCCTGTTTCGACCCGTTTGTCAATAGATGTGGTTTCCTGATAGTGCAGTTGTCTTGGCTGTAATACTGTTTCTCCCACAAGTGTTGGCAACTTAATTCGCCGAAACACTCAACCCAAACATGACGAAAGGCTAATTACAGCATATACAATCATATATAACTGTTGAAGACTCGTCATATGTTTATATCTTAAATCCAGATATGCCGCCACGTCATTAAATCGCTGATGTAGATAAAGTCCAAGGTGGCTTGCGCAAACACAATAAGGTTTCGAAAGGGGGCGCACTAAGAATCGTGACAGCCCCCCCACATACCTCACATAACAAGCTAACTACATCAGAAGTTGAAAAATCCCAAGTGGCATCATGGCGCTTTATAGATTCTAGAGTGGGCATATGAATAAAGGGGCGTCATGTGTGTTCACAGGAAAGGTAGAGGCAGTATCCTTTGCAAATAAATATAAAAGTCGTTTATTATAGATATGTCTTAGCATGGTATATACTCTATGTAGCACATTAAATAGATATTAAAAAGAACGCTCATTGAGCCACCGTCGGCTTGTTCGCGAACCCTAATGTTCTTTGCCCCACGTTGAAGACAACGAATTGAGCCTTCAATAAAATATCTCCAAGAATAGCAATGCCGATGCCATCAGAGCTCTGAAGACCACCGTAGCATCGGGTGGCGCTAGATCTGCCGTAGTTGATATAAAATCCTGGGACCTTGCCCCGATAAGTGCCAACACCAAAGTAGAAGTCAGGCAACTTTGATGCGCAAGGAAACGTGTATAGACCGAGAGACGACTCGAATTGAGCACCGGAAACCTTGGCATAGTAGGATTTGACGATGCCACTTGGGACAAGGAGCAAAGAAGTTCCGGTGTCGACAATGGCTGGCCAGTTGTTGGCCACGTATCTATTAGACCCGATCTGGTAGCCGGAAACAGAAAATTTCCAAAACAGATTCCCACTGTCAATTTTGGTGTAGTGGATGCCACCCGAGTACTGACTTCTGTCAATGTAGCCGAAGTTGTAACTGCCTGCCTTGCCCTTTTGCAAATTGGCAGTGAAGAGCGGCTGGGCCAGCTTGCTCTTGACATTGTCGGCGTACGTCTTCTGCTGAGTTGGTCGCACGGTGTTGGCACCATTTAGACCAAGACCAAGAATTCCGTCGGAGAAAGTATCCGATGAAATATCATCCGAAACTTGAACCGCAGACTGTACCGCTTGTGAATCGACGAAAGTTCCGCCAAGCTGAACACGATCCTTGTAGACGATGCCGCTAGCACCTGCGCCGTCGGCGTACCGGACGTTCCAGTTGAGTCCACTGATCTTCCTACTTGAGTTCGATTTGCTTGGGCGATATAGTTGATGCCCTGCAGACTGAGACTTGGCAGTATCTGTTGAGAAAACCCAGCTTGGAATTGTCAGTTAAGTTCGGGAAGTAGAGGGAAAGAAGACATACAGATCAGATGAACCAGTGTCGACGTTCAAGTTGAAAGTCTGTGCTGGTGTACCAATCTTGACAGGCACGACGTATTGCGAGTCGTAGTAGGGCGCTGGGTATGAAGGAACTGAACCAGTACTGGCACCTGTTTGTTGTCAGTGATGAACACGATCTGGACTCGCGCAGCGACTAACCATTTCCAAGAGCCAGCTTGAGCTTCGCCTTGAGGTCAGGGTTCACTTTTAGGGCCTTCTTCAGCTCTGTAGGCAGCTCTGAGCCGTACTTTGCGTGAGCTCTGACCATAGCCAGCGGAGCATCTAGACGGCTGAAGTTGGCGTTTGCTATTTGGGCGAGACTGAACTTTTCTCCGCACGCGTTCGAGAGCTCAGGATCTCCTTGACCGGGGTTGCAAGCAGTGAGATCCTTGACTATGCTTCCAAGAGCCTTCAGTTCGTTTGCCTGACTAGTGGACTCGCTAGACGGGGTAGGAGATGCAGTTGCGTAACCAGCCAGATGAGCGGCGGCGGCAGCGAAAGTGAATGAGCTAAACTTCATTGCTGCGGTTGTTGCCTTGCTGGATTGGAGAAGAGTTGAGGAGGTGAAATGAAGCTGCTGGAAATCCTTTGAAATTAGGAGAAGACGGCCATTATATGATCCCCGTCTAGACTTTAGACTGGCGGGCCGGGCGCCAGTCTCTCATAGTCTCGAGCGAAAGCATTCGTTTGGGTTCAATGGCGTTGAGCCTGGCTGATCTTGATCTGGTCTTGATCGACAGCGGGAAAGTCTGGAATGCCATTCTTACTAACGGGCTTGGCGTGAGGAATGTCGGCCAGAGCCGCGGGAAGTCTTTATTCAGTGGCCACATTCCTAAGACTGAGACCGCACGCGGCAAACAACCCATTGTCGTCCCGGGTCCTAGGATCTGGGGCAGAGCGTTCAAGCCTTTCATTGTGCTGCCTTGCCCTAAACGGCTGTATTGGACTAGATCCCAAAGTGCCACAACTGGTCACCACGTTCCGGCTCACTGATAAACCTCCGGTGCTACCAGGTCTGTCGATCGGCCAGGGCTATACCCGGTTGCGCGGTCCTTGGTCTTTCCTCTTGGAGACAACATCGCAGCCACTCCCGAGATCTTCGACATGACTCGGCACGGCAGAGAGCGGCAACAGCTCGTAGAGTTTGGAGTATCGTCACTAACTAGGTGATGAGGTCTGGACGGTCATGGAAAGTTGGGTTGGCAAGTTAATTTCACGAACGCGTCATGTCTGAGGAGGTAGGAGTCATGAAAATTTGCCGGAATGATTCGTATGACGTTATAGTAAAGATACGATGAGTGACGCAGTTGATGCCCGATCTCGTGAGAGTTAGAGAGACGACGATGATTCGCATGATGTTTTGCCCCTCCTTAGGCCCCAGTGCAGACAACGCCCGTGACTCATGACTGTACCCCCACTAAACTGGAAACCACCACCCACAGCGCATTTTCGCGATAAGATAAACCCCGCGACGAGTCTCATGGTGGCGGGAAAAAACCCAAACTCAAAACTGCATCATCAAACCTGATCACAGCAATTTCAAATAGCAGTTGCAGCACCCAGCAGCTATGCCTGGACTTGAGACAGAAACGGCTGCCTCGCCGGCGGCTCCTCATCAGCCTCCTTACAACTACACTGCCAACCAAGGCTACGAGCCCACGGAGGAAGTACCCCGCGATCTCCAAGTGCAACAAGATGCCCCGCAACCGCCGGCCGAGGACGACTACGACGACATCTTCTACGATGACGATGATCTGGATGACGAGGACTGGGACGGCGATACAGGAGACCTGACCAAATCATACAACCGCCAGCGACAGCTTCACAATTCCGACGGCGGAGCCCTTCTGCCGCGGTCTAACCAGCAGAAGCCCACAGCCAATACCTCCGCCAGCGTCGATGACCAAATCTCTGCCCTTTCCAAACATGCCGCCAAAATCCGACTCGACAGCGTCAAGCAGGAGAAGGAAACCGACAAGGACAAGTCTGACCGAGCGACAAGCGAGCAGGTGCTGGACCAGCGGACGCGAATGATTCTCCTACAGATGATCAACCGCGGCTTCGTCAGCGAGGTCCACGGCGCCATCAGCACCGGAAAGGAGGCCAACGTTTACGGCGCTGTCCTGCACGACGACAAGACGGGAGAGACCACACAAAGAGCCATCAAGGTGTACAAGACCGCCATCCTAAGCTTCAAGGACCGAGAGCGCTACATCACAGGCGAGCACAGATTCAAGGGCGGTTTCGACAAGGGTAACAACCGCAAGATGGTCAAGCTTTGGGCAGAGAAGGAGTTCCGAAATCTGCGAAGAATTCACAACGCCGGCATTCCCTGTCCCGATCCTATCAGTCTGAAGCTACACGTTTTGGTCATGGGTTTCTTGGGTGACCGGAAGGGGTGGGCATATCCTCGACTGCGCGATGCTACGCTTGACGTTGAGGATCTCGATCAACTCATGAGCAAGCTCTACATTCAGCTTCTTGGACTGATGCGACGCATGTACCAGGTCTGCAGGCTAGTCCACGCCGATCTGAGCGAGTACAACATCCTCTACAACGACGGTAAGCTCTATATCATCGATGTGTCACAGAGTGTTGAGCCGGATCATCCTCGATCACTCGAGTTTTTGCGAATGGATATCAAGAACGTCGGCGACTTCTTCCGGAAACGCGGTGTAGACACGCTACAGGACCGCGCCATCTTCAACTTCATTACTACCCCTGAAGGTCCCGTCGAGGAGCCTGCCATGTCCGAGGTGGTCAACCATCTCTACGAGATACGGCAGACTACGACGGACGAAAACCAGGCCGAAGCCGAGGTCGACAACGAAGTCTTCCGGAATCAGTACATCCCTCAGACGCTGGAGCAAGTATATGATATCGAGAAGGATGGCCAGAAGGTTGGTAAGGGCGAGGGCAACGACCTCGTGTATAGCAACCTGCTCGCAGACCAAGTAGTAGCCCCTAAGGGCCCAGCAGAGGCCGAGGATAGCGCTTCTGCCGATGAATCTGGCGACGGTGCATCACTTGACAGCGATGACTCAGAAGATGACGAGAGTCGCTTTGAGAAGGGCACGCCTCGCGGGCACCGCTTCCAAGACAGAGACGAGAAAAAGGTATATATGTTTACCTCCTTCGCATACATGCAGCAGCTACTAACATGCGTCTCAGCAACACAAGCAAGCCGTCAAGGAGGCCCAGCGGGAGAAACGCAAGGACAAGATGCCCAAGCACCTCAAGAAACAAATAGTGAACAGCACGTCGCGGAAGAAGAAATAGACGTGTTGCCTTGGGCTGACTGGCCATGGGCATGTCGGCCAATCGATCTCTCCACACCCGTGATATTCCAAATTGCAGTGGCGAGGTATTGGCGATCGGATGATGAGCACTGATTGTCGCAAGGCGCCGGGGCCCAGATGGTTTAGCACCTGGTGTGTAACCTCTGGGCTTTGATGCCGCGCGATCTGATAGCCTACGGGCGACTGGATGATCAAAGAGAGCCCTGACGATCGCCTAACCGCTTGCTACAAGAGCGTCCTGGTCTGGAAATGTAATCATTCAGTGATGGTATGGATCGTGAAGTGTAATGGGCGCTTGCGACGCTAGTCCCTAAACGGGGCTTCTACTCCTGAACATTGTTCGCCCCCGGAGAACGTCTAACTATGAACGTTCAACGTTGAAAGTCAGTGAGTGTGAAGGAAAGCAGTCCAATTTCCGAGATCGAACTAGCTACCATCCAAAAAAATTGAATACAAAGCATCCTCGCGCCGAATCCATTCTATTTGTTTTCCCTCCCATTTGATATCACATTTTCCCGTCTATACCTATCCAACCATGCAATATTTCCAACAGAACATTTTCGAAGACGTCGTCACGACATTAAGCTGGAAATCCAGTGTGATTAAAAGTAAAACTGTTGCTGTGGCTGGCCAGGTGGTGGTTGAGCCAAGAAGTCAAAGTTGAGGGAGTCCATCCCCGTGTTCCACGGATCGTGAGATTCTAGCAACGTTAGCATAGGTATCCGGCACTATTGCGACGGAGGTTGGACGTACCACCCCATATAGACTCGTACAGGTCCATTGGAGCCATGTACTGTGTGGGGTCAACATTCATGCTGCCCATGTTTTCCAAGTTGAGACTGTTAGCCTGCATCTGTTGTCCATAGGGGATGCTAGAAATGATTTTAGAAAAGATGAATACCGGTAGACAAAGAAGGAACTTACCCAGCGAAATCTTGTAGCGAAGCCCCATTCTGCATCTCTGCCATGGCGAGCGCTGCATCTTCCCGAGGGTCATTGCTTTGTTGGGGCATGTTTCGAAAGTGAGGGTTGCTCGTTGCAATGAACTGGCCTCCAGGGCCGAAGGAGAGTAGAGGGGTCATGCTACCGCTGCCGCCGGCCGACGACTCGCCTTCCCTCTTCAGATTGGACCCAACAACTGAACCATGGTCGTATATGTTCTTGAGCGCCGTTAGTGCTCTCCATAAGGGTCCAGAAAGCTCGATATCCTTGTCCGTCGTTATGACGTGTGGTTCTGGGGAAGTGGCCTCTTCCTTGGCAGCGGTGGCGGAAAGCGCAGCGATCAAGTCGCCTTGGAGTTGTCTGACCTCAGGGTCGGCTTTCGTCTCGCATAGTATGCCAAGTAGCAAGGCAGATGATAGACCATGGTAGGTAAAAGCCCAGCTTCTTGTAGGGATCGCCGACAGTTGGTGCATCGCCAAGAACATCCTGACGGTTTCCGTTAGATTTGTCTTGCATCTAGCTGCCAAGGTCTTTTTCTGATCTGGGTCAAGCTCGCAGTCCCTACGAAGGGCTGGGCGACATGCCACAGATATAACAAACGATGTGTGAAGGCGGATGGCGTAGTGTTGCAGCCTGTCGAGTGCTGTTTTACAACTGTCCTTGGACTGAAGCTGTGCTGAAGAACGATTGCGAAGAGTCTCCACGGCCTCACAGTTCTCAACAATTTGAGCATATGACGGCGTGGCGACGACATCAGGGTTTAAGCGACGCGAGATAATCTGCATGAGATGATACATGGTCTCCAAGTAGGTGTAATTGCCGTCGGGCGAGTCCGAGCTGACTGGTATTGGACAGCAGGGGAAGTTGGTCATAGGGCATCTAGAAATCATCAACGACGAGTAGCAAAAAGGGTCTACCGGAGGCGCTTTACCTATCAAAGGATAACGAGGTGAGGGTGTCGTGCCATACGCAACTCCACCACAATCTTCGGCGTATCATTTCTTTTGACTGGGTGTTTGCTGGCGTAACGTCACGACTTTCGTTGTGCGCAGGCCGATGTAAGCCTAGAGACTGGGCAAGGCGACATGTAAGTCCCATCAAGGCCCACGAGGCCTCGGCTTTCATGTCATTGAGGAGAACGAAGCTAGTCAAGAGGAGGGCTTGAATCGAGTCGAAGGAAGGCCTAGCTAGTGTAAGCCACGATAATCGTGAAAATAAAAGACCCATCATACCTGAGGAGGAAGTTTCCCAATCGGAGGAAGTGGAACGAGATCTGGATGTATCTCTGAGAGTCCCTCGTGCGGATGTGATAGGGCGATTCGTGATACTGGGATCCAACAGCCAGGACAGCGAAGAGAATCGCAAGCCACGATGCGGTGACAGGTTTTGAGGATCTTGCCCCATTTGTGGCATTGCGCGAGCGATCCTCAAGGTAGACCATTAACTTTGCCTCGAGGTCGTCGATATTCATGACGAACCCCCAGAAAGGCTGCGGTATTTCCTTATAGGCTTGAAAAAGCCTTGGGAGAGTCAGTGACAGTAGGGTACGAGGGAGTTTCTGCATAGCTAGACTTACTTCATTACCTCTCTATCAGACGGCAGCTCATTTGAAATGTCCTGGGTCATCCTTTGCAGATGGTGGGCTGACATGAGAGGAAAGGGCGCCGAGGTGTCGAGACCGAGAATGGAACGCATGTCGTGGCGAATATCGGCACTATCGTGCTTGTTGATTGGGGATGACTGCTCTCTGAGCAAGGCAGGTATACTATTCTGTCCTAGATATCTGTCTCCGGCAGATTCTGGCTCATCGAGACTGGCTGTGGTTGCTGTCAGTCGTGGCCTGATGGGGAGTTCGGAGGTGTGTTGCCCACCGATGGTACGCGGCCAGCTGTCTTGCCGTTCAACTTTTCGAGGCTCATCGCGAGGATCCGAGAATGAGTGCGTCCTCTTGCGGCCCTGGTGGCTGGCCTCTGACGTGGTGGAAGCATTTTTGGCCGTGGAGGAGCGGTTAGGCTTATATGAGCATAGCCGAGGATGATCTCTCTTGACGCAGTTTTCACACGGCTGCTTGTTGTCGCACTTGACCTTTCGTTGGCGACATGGCCAACACGCAGTACCTGCGGCAGCGCATTAGCACGGGCGTCCTGGAGGCTATGTCTTACACGACGGCTGGACTCTCGAGTGCCGGATGGGTCATTCTAGTGATGAGTGTGAAACGGCATCATGCGTACCGTAACGGACCTTGCGGTGCGAGTGGATGATGCGACTGGCCTCCTCGGGCGTCAGTTCATCAACTACCACACGCTCCTCAGGGCTAGGATTCTCGGCCATGATCAAGCGGAAGGAAGGCTAGGCTTCCGGTCGGCTCCAAAGCGCAGTTCGTACGAAGCTGACTGTTGAAGCCGTCGTTTAGTTGCAGATGAGAGTCGATGTTGAGCATCTACCAACGCCGAACCCCGAGCATTTGCGAGGGGAGGACGGAAGAACGGGCTGTGATGGCGGGGGCCGCTCGGCTTTCATTTTCGGCGGAGGAGCCTTGCCTTCCAGGCTTTCTTCCACCCACTGATGTGACCGTTGGGTGAGCCCCACTGGTGTGACGAGCAGGGCTGCTATGAGTGGCTGCTCGGGACTCGGACTATCTATCCATGCCGGGCCGTTGGGCGGCTACCGTATCGAGCTGTGTACGGTGTCGAACGAAGCATATAACTGTATAAAAACACTGTGCATCGCGACAGAAACACCACCACGCTCAGCCCCAGCTGCCAGCTGAAGGCCAGCCGACGACCTTGAACCTGAAATGGCTCACCTAGAACTCTTGATTTCGCCGCGGCCACCCCTTCTCTTGCCTCCTTTTTGCTTCCCCAACTATCGCTGACTACCGGGGTCCTTGGATACTGCCCTAGTAGACCGGTTTGGCTCTACACGCTCCCATCTCTCGATCCATTGGTCCCTCTTCTTGCCGTGTTGCTCTCTAGTCTCGCTCACTTGCGCTTCATTCTGGATACTCTACCCTCCTTGCTGCTGGCGCAGGCGCTAGTCGCCAGCCGTTATGACGACCGTTCCTGGTACCCCGAGGAAGAAGAGGCCCGCGGCTCACGAAGAGTTGAACCGCAAAATTCGCTCAATAAACGACGATTTCCGGCTTCATCTTCGAGTACCTGACCCGACTCTGTCACCTAGTCGGCGGAAGCAACAGGTTCGTAGTGAAGAGCAGGAAAGGGTCGACGCGATATATAATCGCGCGCAGTATCTTCACTTCAAGCACCCAACGCAATTGTCTATCCGCATCGGCCGCTTTCGCAACCAGGCTGAGGAACTCCTTCGTCAATGGGTAAACAAGCCTAATGCAGACCCTGATACGACTCCCACCAGAACGAGATCGTCTGCCCCACTTCGAAACCGCTCTAGTCCAGAAGAACGCACAGCACTTCAGAAGCTTCTGTTAGAGCTGCTCGTCCAGGACATCGACTCAACCCGAAGTCGGTGGCCTAAGCGGCGCTCCGACGAATTTCCAGATCCCAATGCCAAACGCTCCAAGGCCAGTGATTCGCGAGCCGATAGCGTCGATGATATCCCGGTGCGGACTAAAACCGCTACTCCACCGGAACGGCCCGAGGATAGTGGCGTTCGGGGGGCCTCGAATTACTCGTTTCAGTCCCGGTCCTTCACCACACATCGCTCGGCAAACTCTAGCAAACTGTCACTCGCCCCAACCGTATTTTCTGTCGCCGTGGAGGATAATTTCCCAAACAGTCAGACCACGATTGACAACGATTCTTTCCGGAAGGGTACCCAAGATTCTTACCCTGCTTGTACCCAGGAATATCAAGCTTTGAATGAGTCTTTCAGTATCTATGATGCTGAGCCAGTCGCTTCACAATCGGACGTCCAAGAGCCCCCGGGTAAAGAGCCAGAGCTTCCGGAACCTCTTGCTACCCAGCCGTTTCTTATCCGTCGATATGATGACACGCTGGCGGATCTTCCCGTTCTCGGAAGCGAGGGTACGGCCTACTCGAGTATCCCGGAAATGGCCGACATGGTTATACCCTACGGCGACAGTTCATCGCTGGAAAGATGCCTTACATCAGGGACGCTGGCAGAGCGGTTGAAGAACATATGGCGTGAGTCGGTCCGAAGTCCCCGTCGCGTAGCCACCGTATTAAAGCAAATATAGCCAAGTTCCCCTCTGGGTTCAGCCAGGCTCCTTTAATCATTATCTGGGAACTGACCCGAGCAGCAATCCATTGCGGTGTCGATTTGCAATACTGGGATTTAGATTACACACCTGGCGACGCATGGCACGACCAGACCAGGTTCAGAGGCCAGGTCGTTGGACATCGGCTTTTCGTTGGGAAGGGGTTACCCCCATCTTGTGATACGACGACCTGGAAGGGGGGCCTAGGTTTTTTCTGCGTGAATGAAAAGGCTGTCACTCTTTCTGCTGAGCTGTCATTCAGCCCAGAAGAGGATGGTCCGTTATTCAAGCTAAAACTCGAATCGCCAAAACTTGAACTAGGCCATCGGCTGGGTCGCCGTTTCGGGGCAGATCGCTTCCTTGAGGTCACGATTCCTTCTCCGACTGGCCGAGATGTCCCATCTATCGTTAAGTACGACGATCAAGGGCCAGCGAAGCTTATAAAATGGCTCACTGATCGACCGCACTACTTCCTGGGCCGCACATGGGTGCCTTTCTACGTTCGTCGCGCAACGAAGAAAGTTAAGGATCCCCATCCTCCCCACAAAACACGAACTATTCCTCTAGAGCGTGTGTATTTCTTTGCACTTGACGGAAACAGCTTCCGTCCCGGTTCACCGAGATCACCTATTCCGCCGTTGGATGATACATCTCGTCCTCTAGTTCGTATTAAAATGAGGCGATGCGACCTCTTGAATTGGGCCCTAAACATCGAGCATAACGCCAAACAGCCTGTTCCCAAGCTTTTCACCCGCTTGGCACTCAGTAATGACTCATCCAGGCAAACGGACAAACTAGCGCTAATTTTGTGATAGGCCTCAGCCGGACGATTCCAACCATCACTCTAGAAAACCACCAAATCCGCCATCGTGCCTCAGACTTGGGAGATGTGAAAGTCATGAACGATGGTATCGGGCTGATGTCTCGCAGCTTTGCCCGAAAGGTAGCAACTAACATGGGTCTTTCTGAGACCCCGTGTAGCTTTCAAGCTCGCTTTGGAAGTGCCAAGGGGATTTGGTTGATCGATGTCAACGATGACGGACTCGCCGACAATGACTGGATCGAAACATATCCTTCCCAGCGAAAATGGATTTGCGACTTCAAGGACGTTCATCACCGAACCTTTGAGGTGCGTAACTGGTCCAGGGAACTCAGGCCAGCGGCTTTGAATCAACAGTTCATACCTGTACTTGAGGCCCAGGCGCATAACCCAGAACGAATGCGAACTGCAATTGCCGGTCACTTGGAGGCTGGTCTACGTATGGAGCTTGATGGTCAGGTCACGGCGATGAAGCATCCCATGGATCTTCGCGCATGGATGCAGCGAGCCGGATTTTCTAGTAGCGACCGCAAGTCCCGAGGCTATATTCCGTTTCTGGCCGGATTGCCAGATCGAGATGAGGAGATCATTCCTTACCTACTCGACGCAGGGTTCGATGCTATGAAGAACGAGTACTTATGCGACTTGACTTGGATCATGCGGAAAAGGCAGACCGACCAGCTGAAAGCCAAGATGAACATCAAGATTCCTCGATCGACTTATGCCTACATGGTCATCGATTTCACTGGCACCCTAGAGGAAGGCGAGGTTCAGCTTGCTTTTTCATCGAAGTTTCAAGCTGATGGAGATTCCGAGACGCTTCTTGACGGCATTGATGTCCTCGTTGCTCGAGCTCCGGCGCATTTTGTAAGCGACATTCAGAAAGTGAAAGCTGTGTTCAGGCCGAATTTGAAGCTTCTGAAGGACGTTATTGTGTTCTCTTCCAAAGGCGATTCTCCTCTTGCCGATTTACTCTCAGGTGGTGATTACGATGGAGATCAAGCCTGGGTGTGCTGGGACCCTGAAATCGTTAACAACTTCCACAGTGCTCCCCTGCCCCAAAATCCGGATTTAATCAGGCAGGGCTACATTCGGTTGTCTAATCCAACCTTCCAATCAATTCTGGATGCAAGCCTCGGAATCGACAAAGCCTGCGCAGAGTTTCTCCATCAAGCACTCTCATTCAGTATGCAACCATCCTTGTTAGGTATATGCACATCTTTCAAGGAAAAGCTATGCTATTTTGAGAATCGTGTGGATAGCGAGCGGGCAGTGGCACTCAGTACTCTAGTCGGCTTACTCGTTGATCAGAGCAAGCAAGGTCTTCTTTTCACGCGCGATGACTTTTCTCGGCTGAAGCAGGATATGGAAATGCAATCAAAGGAACCAGAGTACGATAACGAGAAGAGTTCACGGTATAGGAACAGGGACGGCTCGGTCCATGTCCTTGACTTCCTCAAGTTCGACGTCGCTAATGTCTGCATCGAAACGGCGCTCAAGGAGTTTTCTCAGGCTATTAGGGTGTCGAGTGTTCAAAAGTGGGACAAGGATCTGGCTGGTCTATTCGACGAGTTTGAGGCGTATGGCAAGGGGTCCAGGTCCTATAATAAGATCATGACGGAATTACGTACAGATCTCAAAACATTGGAGGCCAAGTGGAAGACGACCATGGCTAACCAGTCAGAGGATCGTGACTTTTCGGCAAAAGTCAACGAAATCTACGACGAATGGTTACAGATCTCGCCTCCCAAGGAGCTGCTACGTTCAAAGTCAATCGGCGTGCTACTCGACTCGTGGAACGGCGATCCTAACTTGAGCAAATGGTCACTGCTGAAGGCATCTACCATGTTTAAGATCTGTTACAGCACTGGCTACCCCATAGTCTGGCGCATTGCTGGTCGGCAACTTGCTTGGATAAAGGCAGTAAGGTCTCTAGGAAATACAGGCGCGGTAGCAGTCACAGGCGAGATGTGGAGTGTTTTGCGGCCAGATGCAAAATGCATCACAAGTCTTGCTGCGCAGCGCGGAGTTGGGAAGGATAATGAGAGCGTGGCAGCTATAGAAGCGGTGACGGACTTTGACGACTTTGGGGCGCAGATTGATGACTCTTAGGTCTCTTGCCTAGGGGAACGCCTCTTGATAGCGGCAGACGATGACCAGATCACACATTGCACCAGGGTGAAGATAAACACGAAAGATATGAAGAACACCCTTTCGGGGGTTTGGATAATGGGTTTTAAATATAAGGAGAAACAGTTGACAAGCAGACATCGAGTCCTTCGAAATCAGATTGTTGAGTAGATGATAACCAGGTGTGTTATTGAACTACAACATCGCCAACCTAACGACACAGAAGTGGGCGTGGAATGATTGATATTGTCAATTCATGTAGTTTATTGTCTGTGTCTCATAAGATGAAATCACCCCTGAACACATACCCGGCCGGCCTTGAAGTCAAATATGGGCAATAACGACAGAAAGACGGACGAACGCTTCCTCCAGCATAAGTTCCAGACATTGTCTTCCGTACAGAGAACCGAGCTCAGTCCTCGCCGGTTGGACTTTCTGGCTTTCGCCCATACACAATGGTGCTACAAGCAGTCAGCAAAGGAAATCGTACTCTTGGGAGACGAGCAGACGTACGTCATGCACCAGCCAAAGTTGGTCTTCTTCTTCAACTCTCTCCGCATCTCGGCAATCAAGATAATAACCTCCTCCTGCTGCCATCCCAAGACCTGGGTGAGTAGGAAGATGCCGAAGCCTTCGATGCTCTCCTCCAGCGCAAGCTGAAACAGCAGGCCAACGTGCTGCAGCTTCGGGTCTTTGGGCCAGCCGTGCAGAGGTGCCTTGACCTTGCGCTCGACCACGTCTACGAAGCCGGCGTCTTCCATATTTTGCCGCATGATGTGGCCCTGGGACACGGCAAAGGAGCGGCCCATCTTCTCGCCGCCCTCGTAGAAAAGGCCGGCCCAGCGGTTGAAGATGTGGTCAGTGGGCAGGTCGACGTGGTCTGACTCGATCTTGACGTCCATCTCTAGATCTTGCAACCATCCGCCAGGCTTGAGGTGGTGAAAGGCTTTTTTGTAAAAGGCCGTCCAGTCGGGGATGCTACCGTAAAGGGCGCGCAAATGGATGAAGTCGAAATGGTCGGCCGGCCATGTCCAGTCTAAGAGACAGTCATCGATGACGAATTGGACGTTTGGTGGTACCCAGGCCGGTTGGATAGGGCTAAGATCCGTGCCGATGACTTCGGTTTGAGGAAACTGGTCGCCAAAGTCGATCGCCCAGATGCCAGTACCGGTTCCGACGTCCAGAACTCGGCCGGGATTTCGACCAAGAGGGGCAAGGAAGAGGCGATCGTCAAGCAACATCAACAAACCGTTATGAATGATGTCGAGGCCCTCGTTCTGCTGATCATCATTTGGTGCCCAGTACTCAGTTGTCTTGATGTTCTCATATGTCCGGCCGTGCAACTTGCGGTAGTCGAGAATGCTGTCTGATAGAGACGCGGTGGATGAGACCAGGCTCCCAGCGTCAAAGGCCGAATCAGCATCGTCATCATGGCCAACGTTGGGGTCAGCGTCAATGCGTGGCGAGCTGCCCTGACTATCTTGGACATCTTGGATATCTGCGTGCGACGTTGGGGACGATTCGTGAGATTTTCCTGGTGAGCTGTGGTGAGACATCTTCACGGCGAAGTCTACAAGGGGTCCGGATGGAGCAGCGTGGAATGGCGGTAGAACATGACGTCGATGGAAATTATTAAGAATCAAGGGGGGAACGGGACATAAAAGGTCGGGGCGCATGGAGGACTGTTGGTTCGTACTTCAAAGAATCCTGAAACGGTTACCCGCAGCTTGGACCTGTCGTTAGCCGTCGTGTGATGGTCATTCTGGGTTCCAGCATAAAGGATTGAGGTGACATATGTTCCCCCAATGATTTCAAGAGCCAAGAAATAGGTTTGGTGATAACAACGCTTTCGTGGTGTTAACCCTTCGCCGTGTAAGGGTAAAAACCCTCCCCCTTGCGGCTCTCCACCTATACCTAGACGAGCGAATGCGACTCTAGGATCAATGCTAGTGAGGCGATGCTCTGTAATAGATGCGGAAACGTCGAACCAAAACAGGTTTGCCTGAGTGGCAGATGGATTGTGTTTTCACCGTGGTAATACCTGCTTTCAGGAAGTAGAAGACGTTTCTTTGCGTCACCATCCACACAACACCCGATCCCGCCGCCAGAAAGGGATTCAGCGTGTCCTGGTCTCACAACTCGATGGACAGGAGATTCGTGCCGTAAAGCCCCAGAACGCCCATAAAAGTAACAATGGCCAGGCCACAAAGCTGCGAGTTCCCGATGTGGTACATCGCGTGCAGCCAAACGAAGGCTGTTCACACGTTCTCGACGCTGTAAACGTGCGCAAATATCACAGTCCGACGCGGGTATTCTTCTCCTCAGAGCTAGAAGAGGGATTTGAGGAGAAGAGAGGTTTGACATACGATGGAGTGTATGATTGCGGCTGTGTTGATCTGTTGAAGGTTAGCAGATAATGTGAATGTATGAATGAGGAGCAACGTAGAGGAGGTGGCAGTACTCCAGGTTTCCGCCATTTGACGGGTGAGAGGATTGATGCCGTGACACGAGCGATGTGGATGCGGATAGGTTGGTGAGATGTGAAGAGAGACGACGTTTCCCATTAAAAGCAGCAGCTAAAATACATTTCATGTCATCTTGATTCCCACACCCTACTAGTAATGCAAGGTAGGGGTCGACATCCATCGCCATGACAACATCACCGCAGCTAACTCCGAACCCAACCTCAAGACCTTTCAATGGTATCTATATATAACATGTCAACAACCTGATGGAACTGAAAACGTAGAGAACTTCGTGAAAGAATGTTCCTAAGCCTCATGTCGCTCCTCATCTGTACTAACTCGCTTGTACTCGATCTTCTTAACACTTGAAACATGAGACCGCCGGCGCCACAGGTAGCCCGCCAGCGTGATAGTAACAAGAAAAGCACACATGCCGCTGCCCCAAAGCCCTATTGAGCGTTTGCCTGTCTGCTTAACCCCAGGCGGCGAGTGGATGCTGCCAACGGTTATGCCGCTGGCCAACATGACGGGTTTGCCGTTCGCCATGTCGTATATAGACGTCGACCCAAGGATGTCTCCGTTAGCGGAGATGGCCGCGGTACCCATGTAGCGACGGGTAAAGTTGCTACCGAGGTGGATTTCTGTCTCGAAGCCGGTGCGGTTTGAGATGTTGATGATATACTCGCGGTTGTTGATCTTGGTGGCATCATCAGAAGCGAACTGTTGCATCTTGTTAGCACAAAACACATGAAAGAGGGCTGGAACACCTACGACTGCCCATTGAGAAATATCAGTGGCACCGTTCCATGACAAATACACCGTCGTGTCCTCCGTTGTTCTACGAGGAGCCTCAATAGCAACGTTCGGAGGCCAGGTTGGGCGACCCTTCCAGTCGTGCTTGTTCACTCGGTACGCAAACATATCCCGGAAGAATCCATGGCCAATCATTCCCCTTTGGACATCCATGACGGGCGTGCCATCGGGCTTGTACTCGACAAAGCCGGGGTTATAACCCCATCCAACCAGAAAGTTCCCGTTCTTCAGAGCCTGAACTCCTCCCATGGCCCCTGAGTTGACCTTTGCCGGGTGATAGTACTCTTGAACGACGCGGGCTGTCATGTTCACAGAGTCTATCTCTAAGTGTAGGCCTCGGGAATCACACTCTTCGCAGAGATTTGTATGTTCGCCGTGGTTGTCGAACATGGTGATGTGGCTTTGGTCTTTGTAGAAGCGAGCGTCATGCTGCCAGCTAAAGTTGGTGGCAGCACCGTTACTCAGGTCATGGAATTGGTTATTTTTACCTCCCAGCATCCAGATGGGGTGGCCGTCATGGCCATCGATCAGAGCCAGCATCGACATGTGTCGACTAGATATGAGATAGTTGCCATCTTGCGTCTTCTCTATGGAGTTGATGTGGAAGAAGTCGAAGCCCGAGTTGGAGCCTACCCCGTATCCTGCAGTGTATTTGGCGTAGGTCTGGTCAATGGCGAAATGATCCGAGGCAGCCCAGTTAAAGATGATCTCATTAGTAGCCATGTCAATTTCTTGAAAGCCACTTTCCATGAGCAAGGCGTCTGGCGGGCCACCGACGGACGTACAATTGTAGTCTTTGTTCCAATACGTTGAGAATATTAGGGTCCCGTGGTCTGTAAACTTCATCTCGTGCATATCGGCTAGAGCTCCATTGATATTTTGTGCGGTGACATTGTACACCAGCTTGTAACTCTCGTCATACACGAGACAGTATCCATTGGCATGGCCACGGCTATGAGCACCCTCCCAGAAGGTCAGATAACGTGTCCCATTGATCTCTTGGACGTCAGAGGCATAGTTGTTGTTGTAACGTTGGTCGGCATAAACGAGAGAAAGGTCAGTGGCATCTAGAATCATGGGACCAGCTATCGTAGGGCCATAGCGGGTGCCGATGAAGATGTATCCAGCATCATCGACGGCGTCTTTGTCGAATGTGTTAACTTGAAATATAGGTGCGACAATGTCGGAAGAATGAAATGTGTGATTGGGGAAACCATGTGAAGCATTGGCAATGGTGTTGAAGTCGTTAATATTGCTGAATGTAGGATAATCCGCCAGGGATAATCCAGTCGACCACAATAAGGCTGCAAAAACCCGCGCGAATCTCAACCGGAAAGCCATCTGAATGCGAAAATATTACACAAATGATGTCCAATTTGCGGTAGTTGAGGATTGATCAAAAACGAGTGAGAAGCCGGATCTGTTGACAGAGTCCAGCGGAGAGTGATGTATCGACAGCTGAAAGCAAGTTGATGACTCCAGTCAGCAGATATGGACCTTGTAGATCAGTTTAAAGATAGTTGAGAAATAGACGACCGACGATTAAGACCTGACGCATCAAAAGAATGATACTGATAGCGCAAGGTGAAGCGAAAACGAAGAATTGACCGGTGCTATTCGTACGATATCCTGAAACACCAAGCATCAAGTCCAAAGAAAAACAAAACTGAGCCACTTCAGCTGGTGGGCAATGCTCTACTAAAGGGCACGAATGCCTCGATGGAAGATGATGGCTCACTCCTTTTAGCACCGTTTGCTCCCCCACACAAACGGCCGACCAGGACTAGGATAAGGGGCAGACCGTCCGTGACGAATCGGCGGGGAAAGAAAGCGCCCTAAAGCCCTGGATGGGATGATAGACGCGCACTTGTATAAATCTGGCGACGCTTTTCATGTGGATGTTGAATTTCGGACCGTCGGACATGGGTTTGAAGAAACCAATGGCTGATATGACTACAAGCTAACCAGAAGCCAGCCAGACTTGTAAACTAATAAGATTTGACGGCAGTCTGTAGACCTGTGTTATGGAAAATTGAATAAAATAAAAATAGACGGGACAGTGAGCTCATTGTTGATTTAACGGCAATTCATTCTCGTCTCCATCCAGGGTCCACGACTCCACGGAGTCGTCGTCAACGAGCACGCGTAACCGGGCTTCTGGGTCCATTTTGCGGATACCGCGTGCCCCTGTAGAACATCCCCACAATCGGAACCTTAAGGAGAAATGAAATCAATAATCTGTAGTCTATTGTGACGGGTGGCGCCAATGGCTCCGTGTTAGCTCGGAACCAACCGCTTTCCCAAGTCTTTGGTCAGAGATCTAATGTCGATTGAAATGATAGTATGCAAAGGTGTAGAAATAAAACAATGGGCTTGTGTATTCTCTGAGGTCACGAGTCGCGGAAAGGTGACTGGGGATAAAGTGGTTTTCATGTTTGGGGCTGTCGGCGGAGGTCCATCGGCTTGGGCCCGGCTTTGAATCCGGGTTGTGGGGCCGACTGCCGATGCACTTGATTCAATAAGCCATCGAAGTGGAGAGAACAAATAATGCACCGGGTTTCTGATTTTATACCTAGATACTATGTATCTGTTGGATTCGCCCACGCAGGTTCGTCCCTGTCTTTGTCGGCATAAGCAGTTTATTCGAAACATCATCATATATGTTACACTCAAACATCCATCATAGGAGGCTACGTATAAAACGCCCTTTATCGTCCTCCACGGAGTACCTATTTCTATGGGGTTGCTTGGGCGTTGCCCCTTATTCAGGAGTCTGCCTCGCCCTAGGTGGCCGAAGGGCACTCAGAAGCCTTTGCCGTGACGGTGATGTATGTCGGCTCTGCGCTCACAGTGATGTAC
Source organism: Stylonectria norvegica (assembly GCA_014621405.1). Taxonomy (NCBI): domain Eukaryota; kingdom Fungi; phylum Ascomycota; class Sordariomycetes; order Hypocreales; family Nectriaceae; genus Stylonectria; species Stylonectria norvegica. The sequence continues at coordinate 28,103 of JAANBC010000166.1, forward strand.
GACGTGACTACATTCGTTGCCCCAGCGTCAACACCCAAATTCGAGCCTGATCCAGAGCGTGAACTGCTGGGGACGGCTGTGAAAGACAGCTGAGATGTAGATGAGGGCGAAATCGTGACGACAGGTTCAGTCTCGTCCCCATCACTATCTCCGTCGTCCGCGCCATCAGCTGAGCAGTCGTCGCCATCATCCCCAGAATCCTCCCCACCGTCTTCAGGATCATCGCCACTGTCGTCCCCAGCTGGACAATCGTCGTTGCCATCATCATCGCCGTCCACATCGTCATATCCGCCATCGTCGTCTTCATCACCAGGGCATTCCTGCTCGTCCCCACCAGATCCCGCCGTCGTTGTAGGCAAAGCAGGATTAGAAGTAGTAGCAGAAACAGAGATGGGCGCTGAGGACGGTTCCGCTGCTGAGCTCACGGGCTCGGAAGTAACATCAGAAGCAGTAGCCAAGATCGGAGACGTGGTCAGACTGGTTTTAGTATCCAAACTAGACGTGATTGCCACGGAACTCGCACTAGTTCCAGGTGAAGTGGTCGCAGTACTGCCGCCTTCACCAACAGTGAAGTCAACACAAGCCGCATATGACTGATCAATGTCCGGAGCGTCCCAGAACCACTGAAGGACGCAGTCGCCCGCAGAAGTACACTTTCCACCAAGAGTGTCAGGAAGCGTGACGCTAAAGGCCGTGTTGTTCGCATCCACACCGTTGTTGGAGGCATAGTTGCTGAATTCGATCAATGGTTCCCCAACGATCGCATCGTTACTAGTCTTAACCACCGAAACATTGGCATAGCCGGTATGAGGGGCTGCGATCTTGACGCTGAAGTCGATTCTCTGGCCGAGGACGAAGCTCTGTACGTTGTCCGGATTGTCCGCAAGCAAGAACCCTTTGCAGAGCCACAGGTTGCAGGATGAAGCATCGAAATCACTCCCAACTACTTGCTGGATGCCTTGAATGTTGCCGTTAATGTCTGCGGACTGCTGATTGAAGGGCTGTTCGCCACAAGCAACTTTATAGGCTTGTCCGGGCTTGCGAGCGGGAGGGTCAAGGACGAAGCCATGGCCAGCAATGAGGGGTAGGAGGAGGGCGAGGGCCGCGATGCGCTGCATGCTTGCGAAGGTTTGTCGAGCTGAAACACAAGTATGAATATAGTATGCGAAGAATTTTAGAGGGATCAGTTTGCGAAACGATCGAAAGCGGTCGAATGAAGCTCCAGAGCAATAAGTAAAAGTAAGGTTATCAGTGTATAAACAGGGCCGTCAAGGCTGAAAGAATGGTAACTCGAAGTGAAAGTGACAGTACACGTGTACTAGAAAAGAACGGCAAATTTGTTCCCTCAAGGTCCGTGAAGAGAAGCGAGAAAAGAAGGAGAATCATACCAAGCTTTGCCCAAGTTGATATACGAAGTCGTCCCCGGTCGGTAGTACATGGATCCCAACGAACACTAGATACTTCAATTTCACGCAGGAGCTGGGGGGACCCAAACTCTCCTTGATCTTTGTATCAAGCTAAGATCCCGGTATTCGGCCAGAACTGAAGACCGTTGGCGGCAATGGGCAGCGAAGCTGGAGGTTAAGCGCCCACGATGCTGCCATTGTGGAATTGATGTTTTGCTGCCCACGCGGCACGCCTTGAGGAAGTGCCCAGTTTCCTTCCGCGCGATTCCATCGTCTCTAAAATCATGAACCATGTTTCTGTAGCAGATTCTCACTATTGTAAAGAAGCAGCAAAGAACCGCCAGCCCATGCATCAAACCCGCCTAACAAGAGGAATGGTAGAGAACTCGGGATGATTTCCCAAATTCCGGAGCCAAGCGCCGACATCAGCGAATTGTGAAACTCGCGCGCACTCCGGGCCTCGGCGTTTTGGCCCACGCGCTTGGCGCGGTGACGATTGGTGGAAGTAAAAAAAATACCATGTTTGAGCCTCAAAATGTGCTGGGATTTGGAGGGCCGGGCTGAAACGGGCAGAGAGGAAATTGAAGATGTCGTAAGTTAGGATGGAAACGTTCCGTCCGTTAGCAAAAGGTCCGTTTGAAGCTGTAAGTAACGGGAAAGGTGAAGTGAGGTCAGATCGGTACGAGCTGACGCTTCGGGCATGAACATACTGGCTGCTAGACATCAAAAGTTGCACTCATCAAGTAATATGCCACATCTAGAGATATCGGCCATCTGCTTGCGGGCTGGAAACTTATAAGCTTCGCTCCTGGATGAAACTTGAACCGCCAGGGTTCTGCGAGATCTGTGGGGTGGGCTGCAACCCCCGGCCGGCACTCTTAGAGCTCGCTTACAGGAGGTTGTCTATTTGAAGCTGCCGAACGTCTTAGCCATGCCCACACAATGATAGCGTTTTCATGTCCGGCGCGGTATTTGATTCTGTGGCAGGCATGTTTGTTACAAAGCGAGCCACCCAGTCTACGATCGAAGGGTTTTGAGGAGGTGAAGAGGTTTAAAACATGAACTATCTGCACCCGCCGTATTGAGACGTGCAAGCCTAGACCCCATACTCTCGCCGTCGAGTCGCTACATCCTAACCTCATTATCGAAAACAAGAGGAAAGTAAGGGCAAAAGGCAAGGTGAACTCGACTTAGATACAATTTGACTTACGACACGGTTCCCATGGACGGCAAGCTTCTATACACATCCTTTACACTATAAATCCCTCTCCGTTCAGATAGGTTCATCACGCGGCTCGATGAGAACCTCGTTAACCGCAACGTGCGGCGGCTGGCACACCGCGTAAACAATCGACGAGGCCACGTCTTCCGCATCCAGCACCTTGGCACCTGTAGGTTCGCCATACTTCTTGAGGGCTTCCGCATCGGTAGAGATTCCCAGCAATTCAGTGGCCGTGTTTCCGGGCTGGATCGCGGTAACACGCAGTCCTGAGCCAGCCGTTTCTACGCGCAGGGCTTGCAAAGTTGCTTCGACAAAGAACTTACTAGCCGAGTAGACGCCCAGGCCGGGGAAGACCTTGCGGCCGGCGTCGGAGGAGATGGCAACGATGTGCCCGGTGCCACGGGACAACATGCCGGGCACAGTCGATGAGAGACAATGCAGGAGTCCTTTGCAGTTGACGTCGACCGTGCGCTCCCACTCCTCGGTCTGGTTGTTGGCCATCATGGTGAAATACATGACACCGGCGCAACTGACAAGGATGTCAATAGGGCCAAGCTGCTCTGAGGCAGCCTTCATCAGTTCCTCGACCTGCTTTCCGTTTGTAACATCGGTCTTATGGATTAGGACCTTGCCTCCATGTATGAGAATCTTGCGCTTGACGCCCTCAAGAGCATCCGTTCGCCGGGCAGCCAAGGCGACATGAGCTCCTTCTTTAGCCAGACCAGCAGCAACGGCGGCGCCAATCCCGGATGATGCACCCGTGACGACGACGACCTTCCCGGCAAGTCGGCCTTTGTGAGCTCGCTTGATGGCCCCGTTGACTTGGCTCCGGCGAGGAGGTCGAGAGAGCCAACCGCGGGCGTAGAAGTGGCGAGTGTAAATCTCGAGGAGACCGCCATTGATCTTTGGACGATGAACACCATACACGTCAAGCGTTGGCTGAGTTTTGCCGTCTTTGAGGACAATAACTGATTTGAGTAGTTCAACAGTGGGCATTCCACCTCGCAGGATGTCGACCGTGAAGGGATCATCGCCGCCTCTTCGGTTACCTCTCTTCTCGTGCCAGAGGGTGACCCAGTCATCCCACGGAAGAGGCTGAGTCGGATATCCAAGCTCGCTCAGTGTCTTGAATAGGTCTTTGGATGACACAGGTGCAGGGTCACCGAGGTGGTAAATAGGCTGATCGGTATCGTCGGTGTGGTTGGCAAGAGTGATGATGGCGTTACTGACAAAGTCGACGGGTGTCATCTCTAGGTACCATCCCTCGACATCAGGGGCGAAACCAAGCTGCAGCGACTCAACAACTAGAGCGTTCATCAGATCATAGGTGTTAGTCGAACCCGACACACTGTGGCCGGTGATAGTGCCGGGCCGATAAACCCTCACAGGAATACCACGTTGAGCGGCCTCAAAGACGAGCTTCTCAGCCACCCATTTGGTCTGACCATACCCATCCAGCAGCTTCTCAGGTACAGCATCGAAGTCGATCACGGTATCTTCAGACCAGCCCTCTACCGAGGGCGGGAGCACGCCGTTGGTCGAAACATGATGGACAGTTGCGCCACCTCGGGAAGCCATGCGAAGGACCTCCCTGGTACCTCCAACGTTTGCGTTTCTCAGAGCTGCGTACGGATAAACCAAGTTTACAGTAGCAGCAGCGTGTACGATAACCTGAACGCGGGATGCCAGCTCGTCAAAGGATTCTGGCGAGAGACCAAAACGTTTCCTGGCAAGGTTACCAGGCATTATTTCCATACGTTCCAGGATGGAGTCATCCCATAACCCCAAGTCGATGAGGTTCTTGCGCACGCGGGCCATACCGGCAGGTCGAAAGTCTTCCACAGGCTCGGTGAACCGGACAAGGCAGATGATCTTGGCTGAGGTTGTCTCGACCAGAGTTTTGAGCAGGAAAGCACCGAGATATCCAGTCGCACCAGTCAATAAGACGGTATCAGCATCACTCAAGCGACGCATCGGGGTACCATGAGACTGAATGTCCTCGGAAAGAACACTGTCAGCAAGCAGTACGGCGGGTAGGTCGGCTTGAACAGCTGCAGTGTGTCCATCACGTGCAGCCTTGACAGCTTCGAGATGGCCTTCTAGGGTGGGTGTTCCAGCAAGAGGTGCAAGCGGGACTGGGAAACCAAAGGTCTTCGATAAACGACTGGCCAAGTCGGCGAGGGCCAGTGAATGACCGCCGAGATCGAAGAAGTCGTGTTTTGGTGTAATGTTGGTAGCAGGCATGTTGAGGGAAGCAGCCCACATCATGACGATGGTCTCCATCTTGACCTTGATGTTGGACTCCTTTTTCACAGTGGTGACTGTAGTTTTCGGGGTCGGTGGAGGCGGCAGAGCCTTGAGATCTGTCTTGCCAGACACGCCGTGGGTGGGAAGCTCTTCAAGCTCCACCCAGAGCGGTGGGATCATGTAGTGCGCCAAGTATGAAGAAAGAGCTCGTCGTGCAACCGGGCTGTATCCAGACTCGTCGATCAACGGCTCGGTACGATCTCGATGCTCTCCCTTATCGCGGACAAAGTAAGCAACTAGCTGCCTGTCGAGGCCTTCGCCATGAGCAATGACGGCGCAGTCGCGGACCGCCAGGTGCTTCACAATTGCACTCTCCACAGCACCAGGTTGTACGGTATATCCACGAGTCTTGATCATGCCGCCAACGCGACCAGTGATCTCCAGAAGCCCCGATGGGAGTAGGCGCGCCAAATCTCCGGTCCTGTACATTCGCGCTCCCTTCTTCCTCTCAAAAGGATCTATCTGGAAAGCCTTTTCTGTTGTCTCTGGCAGATTCAAGTATCCTCTAGCCAGAAGTTCCCCACCAACATAGAGCTCGCCGCTCACTCCAGGCCGGACTCTGTTGCCCGCCTCATCGAGGATGTAGGTGTGCTCAGGATCCAAAGGCGGCCCAACCGGGCATACCCGAATCTCATAGTCGATGAAACTCTGAATCTCACCAGCCGCAACCTCGTGAGTCTCACTTGCACTATAGACGTTGAGCAAGCGGGTGTTGGGAAGCGCAGCAATGGCGCGGCGGCAGAGGTCGGTAGTGACGACCTCACCGTTGAGCCATAGTGAGCGCAGATTCGGGAGGCGATCGCCGAGCTTGGAATGCCGAGAAAGGACGGTCGTCAGAAGCGTCGGGGTCATAAGGGTATCAGTAATGCGCTTGGATAGAAGATAATCAACCAAAGCGGTCGGGTCATAGCTCGCGCTGTCCGGGACGGCCACCACGGTTGCCCCACGTAACAACGGGCGAAGCATCTCCCAGACGAAGAACACATTGCATGCCACTCTGTCGCCAGGTTTGAGGTCGCTGAGGCCAAAACGGAGGTCGTATGAGCGCACGGCCGCTCGATGAGGGTTCATGATGCCCTTGGGAAGGCCTGTGGTGCCAGATGAGTACGAGACGAAGGCGAGTCGCTCAACATCATCGTCAGCGGGCAATGGACGCCTTGTGTCTACTTCGAGGACAGTGGTTTCTTTCTTGGGTATTTTGCTCTCTTCGTCCACGACAATGACGGGAACATCAGATTTGATGTTGGCAGCATGAGCCTTCTGTGTCAGAACCACGGTGGGTTTAGCATCCTCCATGACATCGCGGAGGAGGCCTGGCGGGTAGGCGAGTTCGAGAACCAGAAAGGCTCCACCAGCACGAAGCGCGGCCAACGATGCAATGACATAGTCGGCGCTTCGGCTCATCAGCACACCGACGAGATCATCGCGGCCGACTCCATGGTCACGAAGGCGGTCGGCAAGAGCCCAGGTCTCTCTGTCGAGCTCGGCGTAGGTGAGCGTTCTGGTCTCATCCTCGAGGGCCACGGCATTGGGCGTTGCCTGCGCCTGTTGCTCGAATAGCGCAGCCAGGTCCTTGTTCACATCGAGGACCGTCATCTTTCCCAGAGCTGCAGCGTTGTCAAGAGACTAGACGTTGAGGCCGAGGGGTGAAGGTGTTGGATACGAGGTAGGCAGGCGGTGAGTGCAGAGCCGAAGGAGCAAGTGTTGGGTGTCACGCGACCACTCCGCAAGCCGAACCACGGCCGGCAATTCTGTTGACGACGGACCGAAGGGAGGCTATTTGCGGCTCCGGGCAATGGCTCCGTTTTGCTGGGAGCTGGGAAGAGTAAAGTGAAACGGATCAATGGTGAGTTTGTGAATTTCAGATTCGAAGGCTTGGAAGGCGTCACTGGCTTAGGCTCGTTGGTTCCACGCTAATAGATCTCGATGTTTGCTTGCACGTCTCAAACGGTTCTCATCATCTGAAATGGAGTCGAGAAAAGGGTAAAGGGTCAGGCAGAAGGCGGGGATGGAGAATGCAAACTTATGACTCCACAGACAATAACGAGGAGGCGGAGTTGTGACAATTATAGCTAAAGCTAGTCCCAGATATTGCCACCGTTGCGGCGTTGGTCGACCAAAATGTATGCCCTGGGCTCGAGGTTAAATACGAGTAACCGTGTGTAACTAGACTCCTAGACCCTGCCGCCAGGGCATCAGGGCAATGCTGAATTGCAGGCCCCCCACGTAGAAGTTCAATTGGCCTCCCATGATTGGGTTGAGAAGAAACGTTCCTAGGAGCCATTGCGATGTCTTTAACAGACTACGGCTAGATCAGGAATAGCTTACCATCTCAATGGCTGTCTTGTTGGGAAGAGGCTGGCCAGATGCTCGTATCTTGCGCTCGCTCCTGGTATGAGACATCGTCGGTGGTGGGTAGGTAATATTCATAAGTTAGCCTTCATAATGGATCCAAGCACTTTTTCTTTTCTTTTTCGAGGAGGTATTCTAAGGCAGTTCGTTCTCTCTTTCGAGTGCCTCTAAATGCTTGTGTCACATGCAAACTGTTAGTAGGAGCCGCAGTTCAACGCTATACCATGTAGGACAGTAGTTTGCTCCATTTTGCAGTCCATTATCAACCGTCCTCCTTTAACGCTTCAGCGTGAACGAATGCTTGTTTCATAATGTTCCACGTGTACGACTCTGAGTATTGTTCATACTACAAGCATCGTCGATGCCATATTCCCCACGGCTTAGCATAGCCAAGTTGCAACAGACCGCTCTAATGAACAAGCGAAACTAGTAGGAAAGCTTCATGGCACCCTTGCCCTGCTGGCGGAATAAAGTACCTAGGGCGTGGGGAACACAGATTTCCTCATGGACACTGACATCATTGAAGATGCCAGCCGCACTCGGCGTCAATACTTCAACAAGCATATGAACATCTTTGTCTCAACTTAGTAAAATCCAGCCAACTTAAATTTGTCTACGCAGCCCCCGTGACCTTTCCCAACCATCATTCGTCAACGACTGATCTGACTTGCTGGCTTCCTCGATGGTCTAGCTATATACAGGCCAGAGGCATGGGGGTTATGCATTGCGTGATCGAGGCTGATCCGGCCGTTGAATGTCTACTGGCTGATGAACCTTTTTAGATCTTGCAATGGGGTTACTAGCAGTTTTGGCACAGATGTGACGTGGCACCATGGGCATCTGGGCTCCAAGCAACGCCGATGGCCCGACCTCAACACGCGTCATGGTGAGGTGACCCCCCCGATGGCCCGAAGTGTGGGACATGGTTGACCTGTCGCTCCATGCATTGGTGCGCCGACTGCCTTGCTGATGGTCCCCAACTTGCATAATAAGGCTAGCCAACCAGTGAATCGGGATGGCCCCGATGGGGCTGGCAAGCCAATGACCCCCAACGTGTGTGATTATGATGGCTGAGCGGCTGATAGACGGTAGAAGGCATCAACGCTCGCCCACATTATATAACAAGAAAGGCAGGAGTTACATACATGTTTCATCTTTGGTTCGATATCGGGGTATCATTAAGGTATATAGTCTATATACTCAATCTATAAAAACATCAAAACTCGCAAGCACTTTTCATCTAATCATTCCAATGCCGCTCCCTTAGTGATGTCGGCCTCCGCTAGCAGCACAATCTTAGTGCGGTACAGGATTTTGTGTCCAAGATAGAGGACAACAAAAAGAATGAGACTGATGTAACAAGCGAAGAAATCGCTTGTGCTCCACTCGATAAACGCAGTGAACCCGTTGGTGATCAGAATGAGAGCGTTGAAGAACATTCCGTACCATGTCAAGTACGGCTGCCACGGTGCGTGGTATGGGAGTACATTACGGTCAACGCCCTGAACCTCCATGATCTTGACAAACCGGAGGTGGCAGATACTGATGATAGTCCAGGTGACAAAGGTAGCCGTAGCACTGATGTTGAGCAGCCAGTTGAAGACAACGGTTCCATCCGAGGATAGGTTTAGGAAGCCTAGGAGGCCAAGCAGAGAGCAGAAAATGACGGAGTAGTAGGGAGTTCCGAATCTGTTGGTCTTCTTCATGAAGGCGGGGGCAAGACCCTCGTCTGCCAAAGCAAGGATGATTCGGCTACTGGAGTAGACAGTGGAATTGGCGGCCGAAAGAACAGCAGTGAGAAGCACGGCGTTGAGGATATCCGGAAGGATTGAAACGCCGGCCCGCTTCACCACGATGACCAGGGGTGACGCGTTAGCATCAGTCGAGCCGGTCTGTAGGGCGGTAGCATCGTAGGGCACGTTGATTCCGATGAAGAAGACGGTGGCAACGAAGAGGGAGAAGATACCCCAGAAGGTCCAGCGGATGGCAGAGGGGATGGCCTTTCGGGGGTTTTGCGTCTCGCCGGCTCCAATGCCCACGAGCTCGGCACCCTGGTAACTGAACCCTGCCGTGACGAGGACAGCCCAGAAGCCGACAAACTTGCCCGTGTCGCCTTCAACCATGTCCGCTGCAAAAGGCCCGGGGGTCTTCCAGTACTTGAATCCAATGTAGCCCTCGTCTCCCACTCCGGCATTGACGCAGATGGAGAAGATGATGAAGCCGATGATTGTTACTACCTTGATGCTGGAGAACCACATCTCAATCTGGCCGAACAAGCGGACGGGAAGGAAGTTGGCAGCGGTGAAGATGGCCCAGAAGACGGCAATCCAGATGGCGATACTCAGGTCCTTGCTCCAGTACTGAATGATGAGGCCGGCGGCCGTGAGTTCCAGCGCGTAAGTGATGGCCCAGCCGAACCAGTAGATCCAGCCCATGGAGAAACCAATGGCCGGGTCGATGAAGCGAGTGGCATATGCAGTGAAGGACCCGGCGACGGGGATGTAGCTGGCCATCTCGCCAAGACTGGTCATGACGGAGAAGACGATGGAGCCCATGAAGATGAAGGCGATGAGGAGTGAGACGGGCCCGGCCGTGGCGAGAGCCGTGCCGGTTCCCAGGAACAGACCGGTGCCGATGGTTCCGCCCACGGCGATGAATTGGAGATGTTGGGAGCTCAGGGTGCGGTCGAGGCCGGAATCACCAGCCTCGACATCCGAGTCGGTGGCGGCAGCAGCCTCCTTGTCCCGGATCGGGCTGTCGATCTTGTCATTGCTGCTCCGGGGGGTCTTCTCGTCGGACAGCATTGTTTCGCTGGCCATGATCGGCTTCAAGACGGGGGTTGAACACGAGCGTGTGCAGCCGGGGAGGGGAAGCTCGAAGGGGCAATGCCAGTATATGGTATGCCAGTATATGTGATATAAGGTAGACGGGGAGGGGAGTGAGTCAGTGACTTCGGGGAGATAGACGGCGATGGAGTGTCAGGCCGAGATAACTCTGGAGCCGATGACAAAGAGTTTGAGGAAGAGACGATCAAAGTATAAAACACAGTCAACACATGAGCATCATGCAGAGGAAGCACGACACCAAGTGGGTTGGAGGTCTCGCTCTTATGTAAAAACTTGAGGGCCTCAACCCACTGCTCCATCATGGCCCCATTGCGCAAAATTTGTCTCCATGGCCTGGCTGGCGGTCTCCATCTCCGTCCCCAGCAAGTCTGGCGAGGCCGTCCACGAGTGGTTGCGTGAGCCCTTTCGCGCGGCGTGGGTGTTTGGCCAGCCTTGGCATTGCTTGCATACGTGCGTGCGTATGGGTGTGGTCGGCTTCTGCGCCGGGACCCGTCATTGCAAATGCTGATGACTTTGAGGCATCAGTCAACGTTGGTAGGTTGAAAGGCTTTCACCCGTCACGGGAGCCAAGCTGCGTGGCGGACATGTCCACCGATGTGGAGAGACATCGCGAGATTTTCCCTGCGGATGGTTTGCCGGATGGGTTTCCAGGTTTCTCTTGCCAGGGGTAGGCCGCCCCCTAGAAGCCCGAGCACCCGCCCTAGAAGGTTGGAACCGCCCCCCAAACGGCTGCCGTTCCCACTGTAACACTGGCCACCCGTCGTGAGCCCCAATCGGCTTCTGCGTCTCGCGACTCGTGGCGGCCAAGAAAAAGTTTTGCATAAGGCTAAAAGCCAGTCGATGCGAACTAAGCTGTGAGCATGCGCCGTCGTTTGCTAGATGCCGCAGCGGGATGCGGCGATGGCAGAGGACAAGGGCCCGGGCCTTGTTTTCTTTTTAAGCCTCCCGTCATCGAAGTCGAAAATCTCGAGCTCGGCTTAACGCGAAGGTAACAGCTGCGGGAGGGACTCAAGAGGGACTCTAGGGGGGCTATAGCATGGCGTCCATGGCTCCCACATTTGAGATCCATTGTTACTAGCAGATGATGGTTGAAGCAGAAATATGCAGAACCTGCCACAGCATCACAGAAATCATGAAATCTCAAGCGACTCAGGTACGCCCGGATTAATACCGGAACACGACAGGCTCCATTCGGCTTGGCCTCTCGGAATGTCCGGCTTCGGCGTTGCTCATCCCTACCTTACTAGCATCGATCTGGGACGCTTCCTCCCGCTGGGATAGACTGCGTCTTCTAGAAGCATGTAATTAATATTCGTATGGGCGCGTTTCTCCATCCCATCATTAACTGTGCCCATGCATTTCCAGGCACCAGGATGTTTGGAAGCTTGGAAGCTCAGATGTTTAGGATGCGCCTCCATCTCGCCTCTGCCTGTCTGCATCAACACTGCCGTCGTTGACCTCGTCTCCAAATGCGACCCCAACACCTCCCGGGCAGTGACCCAAGCACCCCACGGGCCACGCTTCCCCTGCCTCCCTGGCGCCATATGGACGTGAGGGGCTCGTGAGGAGCTGGCGAGGGGCCGATGAGGAGTAGATGGGGCAGATGAGGAGCTGGTGAGGGGATTTCCGAGTCCGGCGTCGTCGTGATGATGACTCCATCTCGCGGTTTCAGCATCCGTCACCCGGTCCGAAACCACTCAATCTTGCAGCGATCCCCGTGCTACATGTTCATATTTCTTCCATTGCTGACACTTCTAGAATATCGGATGTTGTCCGCGCTGCCGATAGACCGATTGCCGTCTAAATGGACGGATGGTACGTTGCGACGCTCACAGACCAGCCCAAACGTAGCGGATGTCGGGCTCGTAAGAAACAGCAAACAGCTGATGCGACGGAGAGAGCAAGGCTCTGTCTGGGATCGAAGATGGCTGCCGGCCAGCCTCAGTCCTGATCTGGACATCGAAGCAATTATCGAAGCAATTACCTACGTCTCTGGGATTGTCTTGACAAGGCCCCCACGCTCCCCAGGTCCGACAGTTTGGCTGGCAGCCTGCCTGTCCTGTCCCTGTCAAGGATTCATCAGCCATGAAACAATTACCATATAAATTGCTTGCTGCACCAATGATCAAGTGCTCACGTTTCTCTATTTGTTTGCCAACGATTATCTGATGACGCCGGCGGCGACCACTGTTCAAGCTTTCTGTTATCTCAGTCGCCTCAGAAGTTTTCTCCTGACAACGATTCCGATACAACCAGGATCGTCCAGTCAACAAGTCTCCGTAGGATTAGCACGGCTTATTCTACTGGATATGCGAGGAACATCTTTACCCTCAGATGTCTACCTTCTATCGTACTCGTTCAGAGCACATCTTACGCAACTACTTTCCGCGAGAGTTTTAGACGAGACCTATTGCAGCAAGCATTCTTTCGCTACCCTGCAAGGGAAAACTAGTCACTCTTATAACACTAGCACAACTTCCTCCTTATATAACACTCCCTTAACTATTAATATTAAGGGTTTTAGCTATAATACTCCTAATCTGCTAATAAGCACTTATCTTAATAAAAACTCCTCTATAATAGCAGTAATACTAGCTATAATATACTTATCTAATCTAAGCGCCTAAATACCTAGTAGCTATAGATAATATACTTATATAACTATTCTTAGTAATTTAATAAAAAGTATTATTATTAACTCTATTTCTAACTATAATTAGGTGCCTTTTAAATATAGCTGCTACTACTCTTATAGAAAAAATAGCTCTTTTAATAATACCTATATTAGTAATAATAAGATTAACTCTTATATTATTAAGTTCTTATTTCTATTCTTTTTTAAGAATACTCTCTATACTTAGCTGCTTATTATTATAGGCTTTACTAGTTATATAATAAACTCTATTATATATTAGGTATAATAAATCCTTTAGAAGAAGCTTAATATCTTTTAATATCTCTTTATTACTCTTAACTCTATTATTACTTATATCTCTTTAAATTATACTTAGTAATATATTTATAAATTAGTCTAATATCTCTCTATATAGTAGTTTACTAGCTTTATTAATAAACCTATATCTGCTTTAAACCCCTTTTTAGCCTGACCTCTATTAGTCTCCTAAGCTATTAGACTTATAACTAGTATCTTAATAGGACCTTTACACTGCCTAGCTATATCTATCTATAGAACTATATTAGACTCTTAATAATTAGTTTTAGCGCGCTATACTTAGGAATAATAATAATAATCTCTATACTTTATACTATAATATAAAAACTAGCGTATCTTTATCTGCTTAAATAAGAGCTCCCTAGCCTAGTCCTTCTAGTTATATATTATTTGTAATCTTATTACCTAAAGCCTAGACCTCTAGCTCTTTATAATCCTAATAGCTATATTAGTCTTCTTTAAATAGGCTATTATTACTAATAGCTCTGCTACTTATAGTAAGCTTCTTATCTCTACCTGCCTATTATCTAGTATTCTTAGTATAACTATTATTAAGGCTAATTAAATCTAATATATATATATTATTAAAGATATTCTCTAAGTTCTTAGGGATTTTAAGAGTAATATTATAAATCTTAATATATAAATTAAGTTAGAAGTGCTTGCTTAAATTAGGCTAGTATTAATTAATATCTGCTTATCTTATAATAATAACTCTAAGACTAATTCTAATATAATAATACTTATCTTTTTTAACTACCCCTTAAAGGCCTAATTCTACCTCTTTAATACTAGCTTTCTCTTGCGCCTTATTAATAAAAAGTCTCTCTTATAATAGTATAATTCTTATTAAGCTTTTTACTTATATTATAACTATTTACTTCTCTCTTATTATTATAGCTATAGCTATAAATACTATAGTAACTTCTTATATATATAAGTAATATAATATACTAACTATTAGGGCCTCTATACTATAAACTATAATAAATACCCTGCTAGGCCTATCTATTAAAACAGCTCCTTATAGAAGCCTACTTATTGCAAGCTTACTAAGATTTATAAGGCTAGAGCTGCCTTCTTATAAGCTGCTTACCCCCTAAACCCTTAGATATCTTCCCTTACTGCTCTATAAAGACTTATCTCTTATAGCCCGGGCCGCCTAAGCTATCTAGTCTGCTATAGTAGCCTATAATACCTATAATAATAAGACTAACTAAGCTACTAATATTAGCTCTGTCTCTCTTTATGCATTCTTGCTTCTAACCCTAGTTCTTAATTTGCTATTACTAACCCCTTTTAACTAGTATAAGAGATTCTTAAAGCGCTTTTATATTAAAAGTATAAAGCTTAAAGGCTTTAAATTAACTAATATTATTATAAATATCTGCTATTAGGCAAGCTTATATATTATATTTAAAATATATAAGGCTCTCTCTAAGTCTTTTAAGCTAATATAGGCTGCAGAAGTAAATAGTATAATATTATATTAACTCTAATAGCTAAGTTTAAATATAATATTCTTCTTATTTAAGAATCTTAGACTATAGTAAAATAAATAGATAAGGTCTTTATTTTATATACTAAGTTATACTCTAACTACTATATCTACTTATCTCTCCCTAATTAAAAGACTTATAATAACTGCCTAAGAGTAATAATATATATCTTTAAGCTATATTATCTTCCTACTAATTAAAAGAGAATTAGATTCTTATATAATATTATTTAAACTATTATTTATAATATTATCTTTATAAACTTTTACTATAATATTCTATCTTTTAATACTCTTTTTATATTACTTAAACTTTTTATTTCTTAATAATATCTTATTATAAGTAACTTTAATACTTATTATACTATTTAGCAGCCTAAGGTCTTATTAGACTATTATAGTAATACTATTATTTAATAAGTAAATAAGAATAGCCTTATTCTTCTTAACTCTCTTAGAATTACTACCTATAACTAAGGCAATATAATTAACCTTGCCTTCTTTAATATTCTACTTATTAAAGCTATAATAAAGAATTATCTTATTATTAGCTCTAATTTTATTATAATTAGTACTATACTTCCCTATCTTAACCCTTTTAAATCTACTATTAGTTAAATAAAACTCTACTTCTTTAAAAATCTTAAATACTATTTAAATTTTATTAATAAGAGAGTTAATACTCTTCTTACTATTATTAATACCCCTAAGGGCCTTAATTATATAATTATTATAATTCTAACTCTTATAACTGCTATACTTAATATAATAAATTATACTGCTAAATTAGGTAAGCGCTTTTCTAGCTAATAGATAGAGAAGGTTAGTAAGGCATATTCTCTCTATATTACTCTCTAATATATAGCAGCCTTTAGCTCTAACCCTAACCTCTTTAAGGCCTATAATAAGTACTAAAAACTAGCTTATAAGGCTAAAAAGACTTATTAATAAAGCTTTATTAATAATATTATAAAGAAATAGGAGATCTTTAATATTACCTGCTAGGTATATAATACTAGCCTCTTCTAGCCTCCCCTACTATAAGTAAAGAATAAAGTATTTAAAACTAAGCTTAATAAGGCAGCTGCTTTTTAAAAGGCTACTCTTAAAAAATAAGAATTCTTAGATAATATTAATAATCTTTAGATCATTAAGTTTCTTATTAATCTTAATATTCTTTTTAAAACTACTATCTTTTTAAAAGAGACTAAGAATATCTATATTTATATTAAGAATACTAGCTCTAAATTAGATTATATTACTACTCTAATAGTTTAGGCCTATTAACTTATTCTTAGTAAGTATATTTACTAGCTCTTTTAATAATATTTAAAAATTAAGTACTATTCCCTAGCTTTTAAGAAGGTAAAGATAGTAATAATCCCTAAACTTAGAAAATAAGACCTTATTAGCCTCTATATATAGCAATTAATCTCCCTTCTTTTATACTTTAATAAGAGACTAAAATGCCTAATTTTATAATACTTAGCTTTAATTATAATTATTTATTATATTCTTTACTTATAGTAGGCTAATATATTATTAAAATACTTTATAATAAACTTAGTAGCTATATTAATATATAATATTAAGGCCGCTCTTAATATAAATAAGGTCTATACTCTAATTATAATAAATATTATAAGTGCTTTTAATATAGTATTAAAGAACTGCCTTATTCTCTAACTCTATTATTAAGACTAGTTAAATACTCTTATATATTAGGCTGGCTTATTTATAACTAACTATTATATTAAAATATATCTTAGCCTTACTACTATGCCCTCCTTTAGCCTTAACTATAATCTCTTATAAAAATTACTAGCATCCCCTATTCTTTTTCTATTATATATAGTATTAATCTACTGCCTAAGTACTAGCTTATATTTTCTAAGCTTTTATAAGCTATTAGAACCTGCCTGCCGCTTTAGCTATATAAATAATAATATTATATTTTAGATTAGTATATTACTTTAAGCTATATTATAGCTAGCTAAGAAAAATATAAATAAACTTAATAGCTAGAGCTTATAAAATAATATAACTTTTAATATAAAAAAGACAGAGATTATTTACTTCTTCTACTAGTAAATAAAAATAAGCCTTAATCTCTCTATTTATTATAATAACTAACTAATCTACTCTAGTAATAATAAGTATATATATTAGTTAAGTATCTTTCTAAACTCTAAGCTTAGCTTTAAGGCATATATTAAGCATATATATACTAAAGGCAGATTTATTATTAACCTTCTCTATACTCTTATTTTTATTTAAAGCAAGCTCTTACTTTATAAGATTAGGAAAGTTATATAAGTTTATATAGAACCTGTTATATTTTATAGTATAAAGGCCTAATACTTAGGCACTACTTACTTAATATACTCTTAAAAGAATAATATTATTTCTATAAATATTACTTATTTAATTACTTACTTATATAAAATATAAATACTTAGTATATATACTATTATTTCTATTTATAAAATAATACTACTTCTAGCCTTATATTATAAAAATAGTATACTACTTATTAAGCTATTATTAAAAGATACCTGCTATTACTTTATTATAAAGCTCTAATTCCTTAACCCCTTATACTTTCTTATCTTCTAATATAAACCTTCTCTAAGTAAAAGACCTAGCTATCTCTAGTCTATAGCTATATTTACTATAGCTTGCCTATACTTTATTCTCCTTCTTAAGACCTCTATTTAGACCTATTCTTTATTATAAGAGAAGCTTAAGAAGAAAGTAGCTGCTGATTTTATATCTTAAATTAAGTTAATTAATTTAAATAAACTAATAATATACTCTAATAAGTCTTGCCTACCTAATAGCGCCTATAGCTATAGCTTTATAATCCTCTATAGCAGCATCTTTATCTGCTTTATAAGGGACTTTAGCTGCCTTAGGCTAGCAGAGGTTTTTAATATAAAGGCCCGCAGCGCACTAAAAAGTCTCTGCTAAGCCCTCTAAATATACTATAGCTACTAAGGCTACTAAATCTTTAATTACCTTAATAATATTATAGCTATAAAATACCTCTATAATAAGCCTATAGACTTCTTTTAAGCAGTCTTTCTAATATTCTAATAGCTTACTTATAAATATAATATAATTATTATTAAATAATACCTTAAATATAAGAGTATCTTTAGTAATAAGTAGGCTAATTGCCTTATTAATTAAAATACTAAGATAGAGAATAGTATAATAATAAGTATATAGCCTATACTTATTTATATTAAATACTGCTATAAGTAATATACTAAAGGCGCTTTCTAGCTCTTCTAGCACTTAAATACTCTCTTAAGCTATAACTTACTTAAGCTTAAAACTAATATTACTTACCCTCCTAAGCTCTTAGTTTTTAAGTATAAACTTTATTATTTATTAATAGTAAGGTCTAATTATAGAGATTTTATAAGTTATTATAAGAACCTTAGCTATAATAATATTATTCTACTTTATTTTTATAAAAAGCAGAAAAGCCTATATTATCTATTCTATTATTATAAGATAAAGAGTAATATTAGAAAATAGCTAATATTAACTCCTAAGGCTGCTCTAAACTTAGCTTTAAGACTAGAATTTAAGGAGTTTCTTAAAGTAGTAAAGTTATTTAGCTTCTTTACTATAATATACTAATATTACTAAGAGTTACTTTTTTTTATTTCTCTTTTAATATATTTTTCTTTATATAATACTTTTATCTTAGTTAATTATCTGCTTTATTTCTTTAATATGCTAATAAAGTTCTAAGCTAAGATTAATATCTTAGTAAATAACTTATTATCTGCTATAGCTATATTACTTAATATAGTGCTAAATAAGATTTCTATAATTCTTAGATTTATATAATTTAAGTGGTATTATAACTATACCTAAAAGTACTTATATATTAAGAAAAATAGCTTAAATTCTTTTTTCTTTAAGAGGCTAGGCTTAATAGTAAGAATATATAAGAGGAAAAGATAGAAATAGAGGCTTTAGAATAGTAAGCGCGCCTTTTATAGCATGCCTTTCTTTAGTTATATAACTAATAGAAATCTTATATTTATATATTTATTAGCTTAGTATGTTATTTTACCTTTAGAGGCTTAGCAGAGTTCGCCCTTATATAATAATAATAAATATAATAATAATAACATATAACACTAGCAAGAGTAAGATTAGACCCCTAGAAGCGGACTACCCCTAGAAGTAGTCCGGACCTATATATATATTTAGTATAAGCCCTTATTAGTCCTAGTATATTCTTAAGCTATTATATAATCTCTTATATATATAACACTTTTAAATATATCTACTTTAATTAGCTAATTAATATTATCTAATTCTATTATTTATTTAGAATATCTCTAGAAAGCTAACCTTATTTAGTTAGTATCTACCTATAAAATCCTAGCCCTAGGTCTTAGCTTCCTAAAAGATATATATAGAGCTGATTTAGAGGTGCTAATTAGTTGTGCCTGAGGTGTATATATGTCAAAGTTAATTAAAATAAATAGCTAATAAAAGGCTGCGGTTTGTAAAGATAGCTAGAGAAGGTGGCTAGAGAGGTGGCTGGGTAATGCACGGATGATTTTATAGTACACTAGGACCAATGAGAGCTTGCACTAAATGCATATATGGGTCCAGACCACTTCTAGGGGTGGTCCGCTTCTGGGGGTCCGATCTATCAAATCTCGTCTAGTTAATGCTACGATTGTGTTTGATTTCTCTGAAAATCCTCGATCTTTTTGCATAATACATGTGTGAGAGCTCGCTGAACCTCCCACATCCATTGTCAACATGTTTCGCCCGCACCAGGTCTCCCCGAAATGAACCCACAGGTTTCTTGTGATACGCACCCCAATCTCATCCCGTATCGACAGCATGCCCGTCACTGAGCTTGGAACACACGGCCAAGGTAGTAGTGCACTACCATCAAGCGTGGGAGTAAAGGAGATTGGAGAGGATAGCATTTAACTGCATATAAAGCAAGAGGTGCCCAGCGACCAGCGAACACCGACCTACTTCAGCTGCCAAACAGTCCAGTTCCAAGGCCAGGATAGTCCCAACTATTTTCGTCATGGGCCGTCACTTGCGTGCAGCAATTGATAAGGAATCTCTCTTTCACACAGCAGGTGTCTTCGTTCCAACTCGGTTTCGCTTGTTGGTGGGGACAGTCATCCGCAAGCGGGAACAAATCCGATGCCAGCTGACAGAGTTGCCAGTGGCCGAGAGTTGATAGAGCGTCTGCCAGGAACCGGGAAAGGGAATGGAGTTTGTGGCGGTAGGACCGCTGCGCCCTTCACCAAGATCGTCGACATCCAATACCACCGGATTCCATGCAAATTTTCCTACTTCTTCAAAGTCATCGAGAGACTTGTCCGGCTTTAGTCATAATGCCTTGACTGATGGATAACGGCGATGCCACGTCTAGATTCCTCAATTGGATAACCTTCCCAATTTTATCGCCAAGGTACCTAGTTACTCACAGGTTTAGTTTGTGCAGTTAGCCAGGTTGTCTTACAATATCACGATATGACCTGGTGAAGCGCAGAGCTTGGGAAACAAAGATCATGTTGTAAGGAAGGCGGAACGTCGCGACACAAGATAGTACGGGCAAACGGCGAGAGGCCTCTCGATGCTATCGTTAGCTCCCATGAGAGGAATCAAGCATCAAGAATCGATCTACGAGCTCATCGAGTTATAGCAAGAAGGTATGCACAAGTGGCATGACAAGGAGAAGACTTCTTGACCACTGATCAGTGATCACCATTTCAGGCCAAGATGGATCACAAGCCAGTCCACTTCGGCGCAAGCAGCCAAATGCTACACCTACAGCGACCTTGGACTTTGGACCCGATGCTAATGCATCAATCAGCTGTTGTGGTCCCTGGAGAAATTAAAGTTACAGGGGGCCAATCGACCCACGATCGGCTACGCGGCCCTCCGTGGCTGCTGATTCGCTGGCCGGCACTTGGAGCGCTGGGCCTAGACTCCCTAGACCCCCTAGACTCCCCCGAGGCCGATCTTGATTCAGCTGCCTCCAGCAGCCAGGCGCGCCCATGACCTCATCGAAAGTTGATTGTTGGCGGAGGCCCCGCTTGGCATCGAATTTCAATTCCAGGTTTTTCTTGTTTTAGTCTTCAACTCGCGCAGTGCGACTTTGCCAAGCCATTGACAGTTCAATTCTTTCATCAACATCGACAGCAGCTTCACCATCAGAATTCCGCAGTCGCATCGCGCTGCGACACGCCGAAGTCATGGGCGAGGCCGACGACTACTATACCGAGAGCCAGCGGGGGAACGGGGCCCAGTATCAACCGCAACCTCCACCCCAGCAACAAGGGTATGGACAGGGCTACAACAATAATAACAACAACGGCGGTGGTTATCAACAACCTCCGCCGCAGAACTTTCAACAAGGATACGAGAACAACGCCGGATATCAACAGCAGCAGCCCCCGCCGCCGCAAAATAACAGCTACGCGCCGCCCCAGGGAGAGAACGGCGAGAAGTACTCCTTCGACGACGCCTTCAAGATCGCAAAGCCCAAGTACAATGACCTGTGGGCTGGTATCCTGGTATGGAGATCCTAATTGATATCGAAAGTAACTTCAAGAATCCCAGACTAATAGATTCAGCTCCTGGCCTTCTTCGCTGGTTTCGCCGCCGTCTCGGGTATAACCATCCACGGCTATGCCACCACCAAGGGAACCCAAGGTGGAGGCATCTACGATGGCGCCAACAACTTCTCCCTCAACACCAATACCATTATTCTCTTCGCCTTCGTCCTTGGCGTTGCCGTTGTCTTATCCTATTCGTATGTCTGGATCGCACGTCTCTTCCCGAAGCAGTTCATCTGGGTCACCGGCATCCTCAACATCATCTGGGCCATCGGCACCGCCATCTTCTACCTGTACAAGAAGTACTGGTCCGCAGGCATTGTGTTCTTGATCATGGGTCTTTTCCTCGCCTTCTGCTTCTATACGTGGATTTCGCGGATCCCTTTTTCCGCCTTGATGCTGAAGACGTCCATTGACGTCAGCAAGAAGTACGGGCACGCCTATCTGGTTAGCTTCATCGGTGGCATCCTTGCCACGGCTTTCGCCGCCTGGTACTCGGTGACGTTAGTTGCCATCTACGTCAAGTACCAGCCCGCTGACAGTAACCCGTCTTGTGCAAACGGAGGCTGCAGCCAGGGCAAGGTCATCGGGCTGCTGGTCTTCATCACCTTTGCCATGTATTGGATCTCGGAATGGATCAAGAACACGATTCATACAACGATCTCTGGGATATACGGCTCTTGGTTTTTCTGTGCACATAACTTCCCGCCGGACGCCACTCGTGCGTCTGCGAAGAGGGCGCTCACATACAGCTTTGGCTCCATCGCTTTGGGTAGTCTCCTCGTCGCTATTGTTCAATTCCTCCGCCAGCTGTGCTCCGTTGCAAGACAGCAGTCAGGTTCTCAAGGGAGCATGGTTGGAGCAGCTATTTTCTGCTGTCTGGGTTGCGTGCTGGGCCTCTTGGAGTGGGCTGTCGAGTTCCTCAACCGATATGCCTTCTGCCACATTGCGCTCTACGGAAAGGCATACTTTCCTGCGGCCAAGGATACCTGGAAGATGATCAAAGACCGAGGCATTGACGCGCTCATCAATGTAAGCTTGTTGCGATTCGGCGCTCCTCTCGGCCATATTTGCTAACAATTTCCAGGAATGCCTCATCGGACCGGTTCTCTCCTTCGGCGCCATCTTCATCGCCTACGTTTGTGCTCTCCTTTCTTACCTCTATTTACTCTTCACCAAGCCCGGTTACAACAGTGATGGTGCCTACACGCCTGTTGTCATGGCCTTTTCGTTCCTCATCGGCTTCCAGATCGCCAACATCTTTACCACGCCCCTATCAAGCGGTATCGACACCATCTTTGTGGCCATGGGTTGGGACCCGCAGGTTCTTTACAGCGACCACCCCGAGATTTATCAGGAGATGGTCAAGGTTTACCCCAAGGTGCAGCATGTTATTCGCGACAGATGAACCAGGGACACAGGAGTTTTCTGCGGATATGAGTCGAGATGAGTCGACTTTGGCGAATGTGCTAGGGAAATCAAGATACCACAATAGGAACATGAGCCAGGGTGGGTTCAACGGCAAAAGGATGAAGGGGAGGGAGTTTTGGGTCTTGTCTAATCCAGGCATTTTGGCCTGCTTGCTGCTATCAGCTTTTTGACAATAATACAATAATCAGATTCATACAATATCTTTAACCCACTGCAAACGTCCAGGACGAGATAGTTCGTTCGTTCGGCACCATGCGGGTGAAAGAAAACACGGTACACGCTGACCAAAAATGAACTCATAGCTAATAAAACATTAGAGTATAATCCCGAAATAAGTCCTAGAAAAATCTCTAAATTAGTATATTATCCCTATCTATATATGATAAGTTTTAAGACATAAGGGTTTATCACCGCGAACAGGATGGTGCTTAGTGGCAGCCATCCCCTCCTTTTCTTCCACCCACTTGGATACCTACCATATGGTTCCGGTATCTATGGTCTGGCCTGGCGAGTTGCCTTCCCCGGCATCAATGAGAGACTATCGTTCAGCTTTTGTTTCTGCTTAACTTCCATCCCTTTAGCCATAATGGCACGGGACGATGGCTTCCAACCATCAGGCCTTCATTCTGCTCAATGTCCTTCTTCACTGTAAACACTTAAACACTTAATATTCTTGGTTGATGCCAATAGTTGGCAGAAAATACTGTTGTCCCAAACCTAGTAAATACAGAAATACTATCCACAGACCCCGATTCTCCAAAGCAATAAATGCAGAACTGCGGCGTGCCTGACCTGTACCCTTACGCCCTCTCCGTCAACTCCAAAGTAATACAGACTGACAAGTCGGAAAGCAACCGCTGTGTGACAATACAATCCACGTCCTCCATCATTTGGCTGAAGCCGCCATCTTCTCCAGCCGCTTTCGTGCAGCCTCAACGACGCTGCGTCTTAGCACTTTGCTCTCGCCCTCTCCTTCACCGTCGGCGTCGGCAGTCTCGCCGCCTCCCTTGACCCGCTCGACGGCCCACCGCTTTGCAGAGCCTTGCATGCCAGCCCACAGATCGGTAGGGAGGAACTCCCCGACGTCTTGTCGAAAAGCCTCGCGTGAGAGCTGGTCGGCGTCGAGGAGCTTGTCCACGTTCTCTTGCGCCTTGCGCCAGACACTCTTGACTCGGTCATCGACGGCACGACGGCGCTCAACCTCGAGGATCAGGCTGTCGTACGCACTGGCGTAACCTTCATAAAACTCCCTCATCTGCTGCATTTCTTGCAGTTTCCCAAACACGGCTTCCTTCTCGACCTCCCACCTCGTTCTAAAGTCTTCCTCGGCCGCGAGATAGTTTCCTAGCCGGTCTCCAATATCCCCTAATATCGCATAGGCCTCCAACATTCCGGTGTATGCTCCCTTGGTTTGCTTTGTTTGCTCTTCGAG
This sequence comes from Stylonectria norvegica, assembly GCA_014621405.1. Classification (NCBI taxonomy): domain Eukaryota; kingdom Fungi; phylum Ascomycota; class Sordariomycetes; order Hypocreales; family Nectriaceae; genus Stylonectria; species Stylonectria norvegica. The sequence continues at coordinate 52,170 of JAANBC010000166.1, forward strand.
TATTGCGTATTCCTCCTCCATCGCGACGAGGCGGCTTTGGATCTCCTGCACAACGTAGTCGACCTCCTCAGCGTCCTGGACAACGACCTTGAGCATCTCGTCGCGATCTTTGGCAGTCTTGGGCTCCAGATCGGATACGTCAGACTCCTGCTTGGCGATGACTCCCGAGATAGAGACGCCGTCGCCACCTTGTGATTGTGTGACTTCCGCCACCTTTCTGCGAGCTAAAGCGACTGCCCCGTCGGTTGTTCGGATCGCAGTTACGCACATGTCGAAGTGTCTTGTCAATGATACCAAGAGCTGTGCCATAGTCGCTGAATGGTCAATCAGGCTCTCTAACAACTCGGTCACAGATGGTGTTGGCGCATCGCTATCGTCGTGCGCGAGCGGTGCTGGGGAGTCCACTATTGTTTTCTTGAGGTTTCGGATGTCGCTATCGAAGCGCAGCAAGTCTCCATCGAAAGATTGCTGGATGCCCTGGGAGAAGAGTCAGTATGATGGCTCGCATGGTTATTTTGTAGGTAATACGTGCCTGCAACTCCCCGATGCTCTTCTTCATTGCGTTCCTCATTCCATGTACGCTCTCCTCGTCCACAAAGTCTAGCAAGCTCTTCCGCTCTTCGCCCTTGGGACGGAAGACACTCTGTACCACCGTTCCCCTCAGCATCTCCATAGTACCCTCCAGCTCCCCATCCATGAGATCCATTGATCTGACTAGAGTCGTGAAGTCTTTCTTCCCCCAATCATACGTCGCTTGTAGGCTTCTTCGGACCCGCACTAAGACGGCTGCCTGATCGAGAATCGAGGACCGCAAGAAACCCGCCTGCGCAGCCAGAATGGCAACGTCCTCGTGCGAATGTCGAGCGGCAGTGGCCAGCTCGTTGGCGTGGAAGACGAGGGTCATGGATGAAAGAGATCGTTTGGCGATGAGAAGATGGTTGACGAGGGTGTCGATGGAGATGGACGGGGGGACGGGAGCCTCATCATGAGAGTGTTTGGACGAGGCACCGGAAGAGCCGTGGCTACGGCGCAACGAAGCGGCAGATGAAGTAGCCATATTGGCGATGTTTGTAGGTCAGGGCGATGAGAGATGCAGTGCCACTACCATGACTACCTCACATCTTAGGATCACGTAGGAGATGATTGTTTGCCAGTGATGATGATGCCGGATGGAAGTCAGTTGCCATGATAAGATCCGAGGATAAGGATAAGCACGTCTTATCGGTTGAAGTCGAGTGACGAGCTCCTGTGGGGCGGCTGCACGTGGCGGACCCTTAACGCGGCTAATAATAGCCATTCTTGTGATCCGCTTACGGCAAGGAAGTAGAGAGACGTGAACTTGCATTTAATGTTCTACAGTGCGATAACATCAAAGATGAAAGGTATTAGTAGCTACTTGGCTCAGTTGCTGGTTTTATTTACACATCATTTATTCGTCGACCTAGAAAATTAAAATTAATTATTGAGTAAGAGGCAAGCTCGTGTACATGCCTCCAGAGAGAGACACAGAGAGAGAAGAAAGATCCGCTGCGTAAATATCAGTACCAGCGCCAAACCCAACCATCGCCATTTGCAACCTCCATCCATGCTTCGGTTTCTCTAAACTTGTATACCCAGGAAAAGAAACCTCGAAACTCGCAATTTCCAAGTTTGTAAGCAGCGCCATCATCTAATTGTCTCACTGCATCCGCTCCAGGCGCTTATCCGACTCTAGCGGTGTCTGCTCTGGTGTGTTTATCTCAGTCGAATCAGTCGAATCCACGTGAATGTACTTCCTGATCTCCAAGTTTCTTTTTTCGGGATTGTCCTCGACGTCAACATCTCCCCCGTCCTTGCGGATAATAGAGGGGTAGGAGCCTTTGTCTGTATCAGCAGCATCCTGCTTCTTCTCCTCCAATCGTACGCCGCCCGCGTTCGTCTGAGCGTCGTCGAGATCTGTCGCGCCCTTCTCACCCATGCCACCCTCGAGCAGCTCTCCGCCTTCCATGACGGTGCGAAGCTCCAGACCCTCGTCTTTGGAGTACACGCGGATTCCCACGATGCAAATGGCGTTCCACGGGTCTGGCAACGTCTCCTCCTCGGAGTCAGTTTCGTCGCGTAGTGGAGGATAATTCTTAGGAACCTTCGGATTCCGGGTCATGTCGTCGCTACTATAGACCTCCTCCCAATCCTCAATAGGCGTGTCAGAGGAATCTGCCGAGGAATCGTAATCTGGTCGCTGCCTGGTGCTCTTCTGCTTCTCGGCGACCGCGGGCGGAGGCGGAGGGGAAGGGGGTGGTCCATCGATGGGCGGCACATCTTGTTTTCTCTCCTTCGAAGGTTCAACAGATAAGTCCTCAGACTTGGGGGTATCCAGTGGTGAGCCAATAGAGATAGAGGCATTGGAATCATCGCTCGGCTTCTGTTCAGTCTTTCCATCGAGCTTTGCCTCATCAGTTGGCTTGTTACCCTGATCCGCCTTCTCTATAGCAAGTTTTCCCTCTTCGTCGTCGGTAGCTTTAGTTCCGGACTGTTTCAAGTTGGAAACACTCTCGTCACAAGGCTTCTCATTGCCACCCTTGCCTTCAACAGGCTTCTCGGGGGATTTATCGTCGGGTACTTTGTTGTTTGAGCTGGAGACTTCGTCGGACACTACGTTAGCCTCGCTTTTGGCTCCCTTGGTCTCAGTCTCCTTGTACTCGATTTTCTTTGGCTCGGGTTCCTTGGTTTCGGATGCCTTAGTTTCGGGTGTCTTGGTCTCGGGTGTCTTGGCCTCGGATTTCTTGGCCTCGGTTGTCTCGGTACCAGCTTCCTCGGATTCGATTTTCTTTGATTCGGTTTCCTTGGTGTCGAGTGTCTTGGACCCGATTTCCTTGATCTCGGGTTTCTTGCTATCGGGCATCTTGGTCTCAATCTCAGGGCTTTCGACTTCCTTGGTCTTGGTTTCCTCGGTCTGCTCCTTGTTCTTTTCTTCATATTCCTTGTTCAACTTGGCCTGCTCAGCCTCCCAAGCCTGGCGCCTCCGCTCTTTCTTATCCTTGTTCTTCTTGCCCTGTTTTGTCTTGACATCACGCAGAACATGGCGCTTGTCCCACTGTCTGCGTCGCTCTTCTTGTCGATAGCCCGACGCTTTCTTCTGGTCCATCTTCTTGCGCAGCTTGGCGACTTTATCCATGTGGTCCCAGGCCTTGCTGTGGGCTAGGTCGTATGCCTGCCCGACTTGAGCAAACTTTGTGTGATCCGCCCGCGGTGAACACGCCTCCTTGACGACGTCTTCGACAGAGGTCTTTTCAATATCCCTCACGCCTGTGACTTTAAGGTACACAACATAGGTACCTGCAGCCATGTCTGGGAGCTCGACGGAAACCGATCTGTGCATAAAATGGTTGCCGTGGGATCGTACGATATAGTCTTCTGCATTGGGTTGGTCCTGATGGTGGAGGCGGAAGTGCAGCTGGAAGTAGTATTGGCCGAGGAGGCCTTGGAAATAGCGCCCGTCGAGCTGCGATAAGACCAAGACGAGTGGTGAGTCCTTGGTCAGTTTAATCTGGAACTTTTCGTGATAATGCGCCTTCCACGGCACGTCGACTCCAATCCATCGCTGACAGCACCGCCAGTCGGGATCACGGAAAAGTCGCGTCCGATCAAAGTTTGCATACTTGCGGATCATCTCCTCATATGTTATCCAGAAGACCGCATCAATGCCAAACTTGTGATCGATCTCTTCTTGGGCCTCCCTCGTCCATTCTTTTGATCCGTCGCTCCAGGCACCTTGCCAGATCCCTTTGCTAACTTTACCCCACGGGTTTCTGAGTTTAACAAGGCGCTGCCCGGACTTGAGTGTTTTCGCATCCATGACCACGTACGCATGCTTCTCGTAGATGCCGTTGCGGTCGCCATAGCCATCGTCGAGCAAGCCGGTCGCCGTACCAAACATAAACTCCTGGTTCACCTTCGACATCTCATTATCCCAGAACGCATCAGTATCCAGAATATCCGAGGAAAGAAGTTCAGTGGTGACCCCGCCGGAGAGATCTTCGAGACCTTCTCCGACCCAGCCACCATGCAAACTTGCATAGTCGCCATGTGCTTTTGCGTAAGCTTTCTCCAGTAGCGGTACCCACGTTTCATTCTGGTCCTTGCATTGGGCAAAGAAAAGTGCCCTTGAACCTGTCTGGAATGTTTTTCTGTATTCGCTTTCGGCATCCTCGCGGTCTGTCTGCTGCAGTATCTCACGCTGTGCACTCCGTGAGTCCCAAGAAGGGTTCTTGAGGTACAGTTGGTCGTCGATGATGGAATATATCCATTCTCCGTCGCGGTAGAAAACGAAACCATAGATGCCAATCTCTTCAATTCTTGTTAGTCTGTGACTTACCAACATTCGTGGATTAACTTACTTGTATCGTATGCAACGCACATACGTTTGATGCCGTCTTTGACGCTTGTCAGGGCCGTTAGGCTCGACATAAACCAACAGTCGCCTAAATGTCCTTGTTTGACCTCGGCGAGGTTGATATCTCTCATGAAGGTCGGCTTCTCGAAGATCTCATGAACGCGTTTCACAGCCTTTGGCACTATTGATTCGGGATCCAGAAGTGCGTCTTTGGAGATGTCAAACCTTTTCTTATTCAGGCGGTTCAAGCAGTAACCTCGCGAATGGTTGAGATCCAAGTCCTAAAGCTTGTTAGCCCTATGTGATAGTTGATTATACGAGCAGTTTGGAAGACTTACCAAGTCCCATCCAGGATCTCGATATCGCAGATTCAACCGCCTACACTCCTTGACGATCTTTTCCACCTTCTTCCGGCACTCATCCGCTGCGCGGTCGTAACCCGCCGACAAGAGTTCATTGGGCTGGTTGGGGACGGCAGGCGGAAGGACAGGATCGAAAGGGAGAACCGCTAGTGCTTTGTGAAACTTGCGCTTTGAGAATTTCTTCCAAATTCTGTTGATGGACTGCTGAGGTGGCAGCTTCTTCTTCTTTTTCTCTTTCTTCTTGTCGTCGTTACTGGGTGGTGCTTCTTGAGGTCGACGGGGGTCGTCAGACTCTTCCGAGGAGCTATACCCGTGCATGGTGGCGAACAACTCGCGGGGCAACAATTTGATCAATGTGGTTGGAAGACATGTGGAACCAGTGTTCAACAGGTTCCTTGAGGTTGGCCGATGCTAGTTGATGGTGTTTGCGAGGTATGCCTAGCTGGGTCTTGGAAAGATGCTATAAGCGGATGTAGATGGACTAGAAGGGGTGAAAGCGGCGAAATTTGCGGGAATCTTGTAACAGCAGGGGATAGGAGACGCGTGGTGAGGATAAGAATCAGGGGAGGGTTCGATCCAAACAAGGCTGGAGGGGGAGCGATCGATATATATAATATACCAAGGTCGCAAGAAGGGGTGAATAGCCGCCGTTCAAGATCCACAGTGATTGGCTCACAACTGGAACCAAATCAGTCTAGGCAGCTCTTCACTGACATTGAAAACACTGAAGAGCCTCATCATGGCTGATGATTGACTGCTACCTTTCTACACTGCCCCTATCCCCTGTCAAACTGTCACTTGATGAACCCGTGGCGCACTTGGTATCCCGCAGAGAGCGGCAGCCAGTGCCCCTCCTCCCTGCTCATGTCCCTGCAACGAAGTGGAAAAACATTCGTGAAGGCTGGAGTATACGTCCAAGAAACAACCTAGGCATACTATAAAGCCTGGTGAGGCTTGGCGTCAAGCTGTATCAATTGGTGGGTGGGTTGGGGATCCGAATGCGAATTGGATTCTCGGCCAGGTTGAGGCCAGTGGCGGCAAATGTAACGGGGAACGGCACGGTATGAAGTTGTTGATTGTGTCAATTTTCCAGATAAAGTCATTGTCAGAAAGACAATGCGAGTTTGCTTTTCCTAGGACATGTCTTTCAGTCTCGCGGTTTCTCGCGGAACGCCTCGACTCTCCTGGTCTCATCTCACTGCTCTTCGGAGCCAACAACGTCATGATTGAGTTGTGAACATGGAGCGGCTTATCCCGGGGGATGGGCCGAACCGACGAGGAGCGTTAGGGGTTTTGGGGGTCTTCTTTAGGTGTGGAGCGTTCCCGTCGCCTTGTCGGACTTCAGAGACCAGGTGCTTAGTACGAAGTACGAATACATGTAATCAGAACGGCATCGGGTTGGGTAATGTTGTGCAACGAGGCGATGTTGACGGGTCGTATGCTCGAGCCTCGAGGCCCTCGAGGCATGAGTTGCCTTGTTGAAGAAGAACCAACCGATCGTAGGATCCACTCACTCTATGCTGACCACATCGAAAGTACCCGACATGTAATCAGGAATTCATGTCGGTACAAATGTCAGCTGACCAGGGCACTTACGCGTCTTGATCACAGCGAAATGCTGTAGCGTGCAGCCGCTGTACGAATACAGTAGTGGGCAACGCCTCATAACCGTCACTGACGCACTCTAGGTACCTCGACAACCTCTGACGGGCCGTGATCAGCTTTGTCCCGGCCAAGCTGCGATAATGACAGTCCTATTAACTTCGGGGTATCAGCCGATGGCACCAGGTGTGTGTGTGGGGATCCATGTGAAGGGAGGCCCTCGAACTTCACTTCTGCGCCCCTGTCAACCTTTTTACTTGGCTCTTTCAGCAATGCACGTCTGTTCACACGACTCGCAAGTGGTCGGCGAACCGCGCCCGTTGGTGCGAGCTATAATGCATGTTGGCTTGTTTGCCTGCTATGCCATAGCCTCACTCTTTCAAGGCGTTGACAGGCACCAGCTTGGAGCCTGGTCGTGCAGTTGTAGCCACGTTCTCAGCGTGCGGCTCTGCCAGTTTCTTTGAAAGTGCACATACGTCCGAACGTTCGAACATCCGAACATCCGAATAAGGCTGGCTCTGCTTCGGTCTTCTGATGGAAGGGTCGCAGCTTTGAGCCAGAGGCAGCAGAATCTCTCAAGTATGGATGGACCCTGATCGGCAGCTAATGATTCAAGTGCTACTGCCATCGCCGTTCGCCCTTGTCCTGACTCAATCAATCACCAAATGCGAAGTTATCGGAAGAAACGAGTAGCTCAACTTTTTGTGGCCTCTCTTGTCCTTCTCTGGACAAGAGAGGGATATGCCTTTGACGGTCGTCCAACCCGAAGTGTACGAAGATTTTGATCATCCTGCACCGGTTTCGTAACGACGACGGGAGCATACGTAGTCCTGGCTCTTAGAGTTGCTCGAGGAATGAGGCTTAGAAGTTAGAAGACGACATGATTGGAGCCACTGCGGTGGGATGTCATGTAACGTGGACGAGTAACTTGTGAGTGCGTGTCTCTTGGCGTCAGATCAGCAAAGGGCAGTGACTGTAAACATGAAAGTACTGTACCGCAGCGTTAGTTCATGTGACAATGCAAGAAATCGATCTTGGTGTTGCCTCGCTATGCTGTCCCCATCCGGCTCCGTTTTGCCGAAGCATGTTACACGGATAATTGTCGCTATGTAGCCGTCTTTGGTTCAGGAACTTCAGGCCCTTAGACGCGCCTAATAGTGTCCGAATGCGGCAGGTTCGTGGCAATTTACGAGACTTCCTAAGAGTTTGCCAATGTATACTGATATTTGGAAATGGAGGGTTTGGGTCCAGTCGACGCCGTGTTTGAGTGGCGGAAGATAGGGCAACAACTCTGTTTGAAGATGCAGCCCACCGCGAATACTTGGGCCTGGGCGCATTTGCCTAAGTTGCAAACTGGACCATCCAGAGCAGGCCAAGCAAATACAGGAATATCGCACCTTCCGGATGAACAACTTTCCTCTCGGTCATGTATTCTGCTGAGTTTCAACTTGCCGACAGTCGTCTCAAGGCTTCCTTGCTCATTACCCAAAGCTGCAAGATGGGTTTACTGACTTTGACCACAGCAGCGAGAGACTCCCATTTAGAAAGGTGGCCAATAAACTCCAACCAAAATTACCTATGTCTTTGTGGTATTTGTAACTAGAATCTCAGTTCTCCGCGGTGATTCTTCCGCAGAGGGGGAGGAGGCGAGGGCCTCCGGGTCTTCGCGCCCTTCGTCAATGGTCAACTCCAATGCTTGACGTTTCCTTTCCATGCGCCGCCTCCAGGGCTTATACGCAATAACTGATGCAAGGCCGACCACGACAAAGACACCGCAAATGCTTCCGCCAATGATGTCGAAATGCTCCCCAATCGCCGAAACGCCGTCCCAGAAGCTCCCCTTGGGGTCCGCTACGTTCTGTACAAGTGAAAGCAACTGCACCATGCCGATGAAAGCAGACACAAACACAGTGATTCCGGTGAGAACAATCGAGTAGTATAGAATTGCCACCGTGTCTCGTGAAAAGACCTTTGACGTGTAAAGTGCCATCATCAAGGCACCATCTGTGGTATCGAGTAGACACATTCCCGCTGACTTGATTAGCATAATAGGACGGAGAAGATAGGCTGATTGGCATTGAGACTCACAAGTAAATAGTATCGGAAATATAAGGATTAGCCAGATGCTGGTACCTTGCACAGCTTGGATACTTGCGATGCCAAGAATAGCGATTTCAGAACTCGTGTCAAAGCCCAGCCCGAAAACGACACCGAGAGGATACATCTTCCACGGGCGGTCAATAACCCGAAATAGCTTTTTGAAGACCCGGGAAAGAAACCCAGCCCCTTCGAGAGCAAATTGGTCCTGGGTTTCCTGCCCTTCATTGTCGACCTCCGGCTGCTGGTGGTCGCGTCGCTCAGCCAATACCTCCTTGAGCCGCTGAACAAGCTTGTAGAGGACCCAGCCGTTCCCCAAGCACAGGATAATCAGGAATGTAGCGCTGACGCTGGTGCCGATGATGTTGCCCACGCGAGTGAAGTTATCAAACCGATCTCTGAGCGCACCACTTGTCGCCGCAACAACAATGCAAGTGACGACAACAATAGTGCTGTGGCCAAGCGAGAAAAAGGTTCCCACGGTAGCAGGTCGCTGGCCCGAGGCAATGAGGCGACGGGTCATGAGATCAATAGCGGAGATGTGGTCAGCGTCAAGGGCATGGCGCATTCCGAGCACGTAGGAGAGGGCGGCGGGAGAGATGAGGGCTGGGTGGAAACGAAGCACTACGGCGGAGACAGCCCAGACAATAGCGTTGACAACGATGAGGAGAATGATGATCCGCAGGCTTTGGGTAGGGACGCCACGAAGGAAGCTCGGTTTGGAAATTGGCGGATGAGGACAGCTGAGGCGCGCCATGATGGGCGACGATGATGGGGCGTGGAGTCGTTCGTAACCGATCCAGGATCAGTGACCCGGATGGCGAAAGATGCAGAATCTTAAGTTGAGAGACGGGCGAGGAAAGTAAAACAAATACCGACGATGTCTGACGACGGCAGCATCCGTCCTGGGTCCGGCCTTGGTGGATAATGTCTCGCTCTTCTCCTCACCTTCAGCTCTCGCGAGAGTCCCCTCATCTGATGGATTGATATGGAGACACTGGAGAACTCACGAGATCGGCCACTTGGAAGGCTAGAGATAAGCTCATCGGCGCATGTCGATCGGGCCGCCGGCGCCTCCGCTTAAGCTACTATGCAAAAGCCGGGGGCCGGCTTTATCAGCGCTCGGAATAATTGGTTAATTCGATCTTTTTGATGTGGTAATGGTGGCCCTTTGTGAGGGGAAGTGGAGTTGTGGATGGTTTAGTTTCATTCTGCGCGCACTGGAGACCGCCTGCGGCCGCGAGGTACAACATCAGGTAAGGTAATGAAGGGCTCGAAAGTCATTGTATTTCCGCTAAAGAATAGATATTGCCCGGACTGATCAATTTCAACATAGTACATAGATATATTATCGAAGATTAGTAATGTTAATTTAATATTTATAGGCGCAGCATATCTTATAAATAATAAAAGCTTAATAGCAAAGGAAGATTTATATAACATGTAAATATTGCTTAAAACTGATGATTATTTAGCTAACATTTATAAAATAATAGACTAATAATTAACTAATTAGCCCTACTAAGAGGGCTAAGTGGCATTATTACCTCTAGGCTTAATGCCGCACTTTTATTATATAGAAAATAAGGCTTTTTTAATATTTTAAATTAATACTCTATTTTAACTAATAGTGCGCTTTATTTAATAGTTATAAGCTTAGATAAAATGCAAATTTTAGTAACTTTTACTATATATCTTAGTATTTAAATCTCTCTTATTTTATAAACTAATTCTAATTAAATTAACTTAAAACTTACCTCTTATAATCTCTATATACTTAATTATATAAAATAAAGATTAGAAACCTCTAAATAATTACTATATTCTTTAATATAATAATTAGAAGCTTATTAGAATATTAAGAGATTTAGAAGCTTAAAACCTAGCTAGATTAAATTAACTAGATTATAGCCTTATATAGCTATATATAATCCCTTAGAGTATAGGAAAAGATTAATTTAAAAACTTCTAATTATTTAAATAATTAAATAAATCTACTAATATATAAGATCTTTAACTAGTTAAAAGATTAAATAAATAGGAAATAATAACTTATAAAGAATATTATTTATCCTAACCTTATTAATA
>JAANBC010000167.1:0-62018 GCA_014621405.1 Stylonectria norvegica
AGTCGCTTAGGCCCAGCGCCGTGGCCGTGCTGCGGCGCATGAGCAGCGTGGCTGCGGCGCGTCTGAGACTTGGCTGGAGTTGCCGGCCGTGGAGGCGCCGTCGGGCTTGAAGGCTGGCTTGAGCTTGGCGAGGGCCTCGAGGGTGACGCTGTCGCGGATGCCGTCGTCGGCTGTGACGGTAATGGTCTGCTCGTCGCCGACCTTGTTCCCCTGGCGGTCGACCTCCTGGAAGCGTGTCGTCACGGGCACCGTCTCATCGGCGAAACTTCCCGCGTCTCTTGCGCGGGCGGCCCGCTGGTGGGACTGCACAGCAAAGGCATCCTGATCGGCGCGGGACACGCCGTAGCGCTCGGCGACGTTCTCCGACGTCAAGCCCATGGGCATGATGCAGTCGCGGGCGTGGTGGTTAGGCGAGTCGCGCAGAGCAGGCCACACGTCGACGGGGATGGCTCGGCTGGCGTAGTTGCGCGTCATGCTCTCCATGCCAGCCCCAATACCCACGTCGATGGCGCCGGTGCGGATCTGGGCGGCAACTGAGGAGATGGCCTGGAGCGAGGACGAACAAGCACGGTTGACGGTGTGAAGGGAGGTGGAGTTTGCGTAGCCGACGTGGTTCATGGCCATGCGAGCAGCCTTGGAGCCGCCGAGTTCGGAGAGGACAACACCAACGGCGACATCGTCAATGAGGGATGGATCAAGGCGAGGGTTGACGTCGAGGGTGGCGCGGAGGACAACGGAGAGGAGCTCTTCTGGGTAGGCGTCCTTGAGGCGGCCTTTGAAGGAGCGGCAGATGGGAGTGCGGAGGGAGGAGAGGATGACGACGTCGGAGGGGGCTTTAGTGAGGACGCCGGAGATGCCCCTTGGGAGGGAGGCCATGGTGAGAAGCGGTGGTGGTGGTGATGGCGGAGGGCGTGGTGGTGAGAAGAGTGTCGGGCTGTCTTAGTGAGTTGGTGATGGTGTTGATGATGGAGTGAGAGCCGACGAGGCGTGTATCATGACCAATTGGTGCCAGCAATAATACGATAAATTGTGAATGAAGAAGAGAAAGGAGAAGAAGAGATCACGCAAGTAAACAAACTACATCGTAGTCATAAAAGAGCTTCCTTCCTGCGGCTTGTCCCCCCGAGCGGCTAAGTTCTTTTCCCCCTTCCGACGTCCGCCGGAACCTTCACCTTGTTTCCGATCCTGGAGCGCTGAAGTGGAGTTCGGAGCGAGAAAGCGGAGGCGGGCCGGCCCAGTTCTCGGCTGTTGAGCGTGTGTGGCGTCGGAGAAGAGTTATAGATGTGGCGGTGCATAGTGTAGTTCTTACCCCTGCCTGGCTTGGATTTCATGATAATTGATCTGTAGAATATTCTCTCGGTTCATAACCTGGACTTGCTACCTCTTGTTTGACTTGATTGGTTTCGACTATTCCAGCAAATTGGTCCCTACGTGTCCCTGGCCCTGCTTGATATATCCCAAGCCCCATTTCGCCGCCCATGCCCAATCCCTCAAACAGCAATCCTATTCCGTTATCCCACGGTCGTTACTTCGTCATCGAAACCTTCATAAAATCCTCTGCAGCGAGTCCTGTTCGCTCTCAAGAGCAACAGTCCGTCCGCTTCCATCTTTGTTTTCACTTGCTGTACTGTATACCCAGCCCTACCCTCCGTTCATCGACCAGCAGCCCCCCTGTCCGCGCCTTTTTGGCTGGGCTTCCCTGCTCTCGCCTCGCCTCATCGCTCGAGTCTTGGCCGCCGCCACTGAACTTTCGCTTGTCCGTGTCGCCCTTGAGGTTGGAGGAGAACAACTTCGCCTGCATCTTTGCCGACTTCTCCGTTGCCGCCGGGGTGCCGTCTCTCGATCCGATCGATCTGGCCACCTCGAAACTCTGTCGCGGGTCCCGTCGAAGCATCGCTGTCGCAGCCTGGCTTGCTTGGCTGTCGAAGATTTCTTCTTCCTCCTCATCTCCATGCCGTTGACGACCAGCTTGTGATGTCTGTGATGCTTGTGAAGCAAACGATTGCGCGGCGGTGATAGACTCCAGAGCTTGTCGCGCCAGCTCCTCGTTATCATCGACCGAAATGGTACTTTCTCGGCTCTTGCGCTGAAGCTCCTCCTTGGCGATCGGTGTTGTAGGACCGTAGCGATTCTGCGCGTAGCGGGGCTCCGTCCGAGGAACCAGGTCAACAGACGGTAGTAGGCCACCGAGACCTCCCCGACCACGGTTCATTGGCGTAACAGGCAAGGAGGACATAGACTGCGCGTTTCGCTGATGCCTACCTACTTGCCGCGGGGCCGCTCGGTGGGATGTGATGGGGGTCGACGGTGCACTATTGTTGTTGTCCTGGCCCATAGCCTGCAGAAGCGCCGTAATGCCGTGCTCCCCGTCTCGAGCATTGTTCGTTCGAGAGCTTGAGCGTGCTGGTGCACGATATCTTTGCGGCGTAGAAACCGAGTTCTGCTTGGGAGTCAGAGCACCTTGGAAGATGCCGCCAGGACTATACAGCATATGGAAGTGCTCTCGATTCTCCCGAATTCGGTTCAGCAGCATATCCCTCTCCTCCGTCAGGCCAATCGTCTCCTCCTCCTTCTGCTGAATTAGCTTCTTGGCCACCTTGACCCGGCGAAGCAGCGTATCCGTCTCGTCCATTGCTGCCTCATACCACATCTTCATCTGCAGGTACTTGGCGTGGGACGAGTCCGACGCGGTGCTCAACTCTCGCTTTGCCTGCCGGGTGTGTTCCGCGTTCCTAAGCGCATCCACTTCCCGGCGCATCATGTCGTGCTCGACGGCGGCGCGCTTCGAATCCTCGTCTGCCTGCAAACTCAACAGGTTGTACTGCAGCTTGTGGTGGGCCGTCTCCATCTTGAGCTTTTGGTTCTCGGCGATGCAGGCTTGCAGCATCACGCGCAGCTCGTCGTCTGGAGCATGAAGCAATTGGCTAGGCGAGGGTGCCACGAAGTCAGTCGGGAGTTCGCGGTCGCGGAGGGTGTTGAGTATGGTGGCCGGAGGAGAGAATAAATTCGATTGCTGGGAGCTGGAGAAGGCTCGTCTGACGTTGGAATTATGATTGTTGACCTGAGTTGACGGTGGTGGGGTCAGTGATGACGGGATAACGGTGACGGCTGGACGGTCATCGTTCGTCTCGGTCTTGAACGACTGATTGGGATCGAGGGGCGAAGGAGGCGCCTCGGTAGACGGCAAAGTGATTTGTGAGAAGTCTTGAGGCCCCGAGTCCTGTGGCGTGCAGGGCTCGAGAGGGCTGTCAATGTGGTCGACCGCAACAGTGCCGTTAGGCTGCTGCTGAACATCGGGGTCTGCGTTTAGAGCCATCCTTGCGGGTCGAAGCGATAAGGGCGATGCCAATTCTTGAGAGCAAGACGCTGCAATGGGATGCTCCTCGATTATTGCAAGCTAGAAGTTTGAAGTCCGGCAAAAGGGTGTTTGTTATCGCAAGACGTAGCAATCTGATGCAGCCTGACGTCGTCACCGGGCGGGTTTGGTCACGGCGACACGGGGCGCGATACAGCTACGGAGCATCGATCGATTCGACGGCCCAGGAGAGCCAAAGCAACGATGTCTGAGCTGAAGGGAGGAGGAGCAAGTGAGAGCGAGAAGAGCAGAAGAGGAGCAGCCACGTGCAGCAGCTTCGCGGTCGCGGTCGAAGCTTGGTGGGAAAAAGGAGTCTTGCGTTTCCGAGTGTGTGAAGCGTGTTCGCCGTGCAGGAAAACCCACAGCCCGCAGAACGGGGAGGCTGGCTAAATGCCGCTAAACCCAGTGCGGCCCAAGGTCAGCGAGGCTGGGGTCGGTCAGGGCCTCGGTGGAGAGTGGCCGGGGATTAAGCGGCCGGTAGCGGCAGAAACACCAGCACAAATGGCCTTTGGATGGAGCCGATTATTGAGTATTTGTTGATTGTTGACATGCAGCTCGTAATTATCGCGAAAATCGTACAGGGCACAGAACAATAACATCCGCTGGCTGGCCCCGCTGGCGCTGGAATGTAGGGGTCGACTTGAGCAATTAGTGGGTTTGACGCCTAACGGCTCGTCCCTCGTGTGCCGTGTCTCACTAGCAGGGCCAGGGTTTGCACATCCAATGCTGCACCACTATTCGTACCCATGGATGCTTGGATATCGCAACGCTTCGAGGTCTCTCACTATTCGTACTTCGTAGATCCTCCATATTCTCGGCTTCAAGCTCAAATCTTTTCAGTTCAAAGCTAGAGTAAATGTGTCTCTGTATTTCTACTCGTTCCTTGAGCCGTGCTTCGCCCTACCCGAGCCTCAGAGTCCCACCCACACAGCGCCATGATCCATCTCTCTGCAGATATCGCAGCTTCTATTGCTCTCACTTCTCAACATCCCCCTCCACCAGGTGATCCTCGCTCTGACGTGACGATTCTTGTCTCCGGCCCTTGCCATTGCTACCCTTCCCCGTCGTTTTCGCCAACAAGTTGAGCACCCTCCACCCAATCTTCCTCACCATCAGCACCGGTAAGATGGCTGGCCACAGCATCACGACTGCGACCCACCACGTCACCACCGCAGCTTTGTCCGCCGGTCTACCCTCCGAGTCGAGATACCACTCTGGCACCCATCGGCCAGCTCGTCCGCGGCCGTTGATGCACAGGATGCAGATGATGCCGAATACAAGCCAGCCAAAGACGGTGACCAGGACGAGCACCTTGGTCAGCGTGTGAGGGTCGGGCATGTTGCTATCGTAGTCGTGGCTTGCAGGCAATGTTGCATCGCGGGCTTGTTGTGCGTGCCTGAGGATAGCCAGGGACGGCGAGTCGAAGAAAGGCATCGTTGTGATAAGGTTGAGTGGCATGACTGTTTGCTGTCGTTGATATATAATGTGCTTGAACGATGATTGTGTGATCTTTGATATGATGTTCTTGGAGCCCAGGCTAAGATGACGTTGACTTGCAAGAGGTAGAGCTTTCCTTGACTATTGGGGTCATTGATGGAAGTTCACAATCAACAATGAAGCAGGTGTCCTTTTGATTTGCCATTGCTGCTTTCTTGATCAACAGCTTCTCGTGGAAGGAGCAAGCCGAAAGAATGTACTTGAGTGACAGAACTCTAATGTCGTCCACGAATATTACATCCATTTGAATATTGGTATCTTATGCCCCCCAAGATTGCGCAGCATTAAAAACATATTAGAGCAAATAACATCTCCCGACAACTATAGAAAGCGCCTGTAATCATATGCTCCCAAATCACAAGACCTTGAAATCTGCCCTGAACAGAACTCATCATTACAACACCCCCTTTTCTACTCAATCCATCTCCGGCTCGTCGGGACTTCCCTTCCAGGCTGCCATTTCCGCAACGGGGACACGCCCACGAAGGTAACGTAGAGTTGCTTCCGTCCCGCGCTCTAGGACGTTCCATCGGGGGACTTTGAAGCGGTTCCCCATGACCTCGAGGCGTTCAAGCCCTCCGGGACCTCCAAGAAGGCCGATACGAGGATTCAGATGAGTGATGTCGTTGTTTCCCGCATCGACGATTTTTAGGCCTCGGATGGATTCGGGCTCGAGATCGCTTATATGATTTCCCTGGACGAAGAAGATGCTCAGGCTCGGGAATGCCTCCTTGAGGTCGGTGGGGATAGCATTGACTCGGTTTAGTGAGACATCTAGCTTTTCAAGCTTTGGGGCGTGTAAAAACCTGGTAAGTGGTCCCAAGCCAGTGATGTGATTCGATGTCAGACTCAGCTCTCTAAGAGCGGGGAGCTCCAAGTCTTCCGTAAGATATGTCTCGCCAACTAGTTGGTTGTGTGCGAGTGATAGAATGGACAATGTGTCGGCAAAGAAACTAAGCGAGTCTGGCAGGCAGGTGAATAGGTTGTTCGCCAAGAAGACTTGTCGAATTTGATGCTCAGCAGCAATTTTAGAGCATAGCACAGGCTGAAGCGACGAGGATTCCGTCCGTGACCGGTCAAGAATCCCGCCCGCCTTCACGGGCCAGGCCTGGTTGGAAAGAGTGTGTGATCGGGATCGGCGACTTGACGCTGTATGTGAACGGGATCGAGAAGGGCTCTGTGGTGGCGTTGCAAAATCATCGTCAGATCGGCTATCGTCTTCGGCATGACCAGTGTTCTCGAAAGAACCAGGGAATGGAATATTCACCTCGGCCTCCTTCCTGTCTCCCAGCATATCCAATACCCCATCTTGCGTAGGCGCCTGATACGGCGGCGGCGGTTCCAGCCTCCCCACCAGTACCTCCTTGAGGTCCTCCATTGTAATGGACAGAAATTTCTTGTCGCGCAGAGGATTTCCGCTTAGCCGCAGCATTGATAGACTTTCCATCCTGGATATCTCAGGGGGCACAACTCTGATATCGTTGCTCGAGAAGTCGGCATGTCGAAGCTTATCGAGAGACGTAAAACTATTAGGGATGCTGGAAATATTGTTTTGGTCCACGGATAACGTCAGAAGACTCGTCCACGAGGTCAAGTCTGGAAGCGATTGCAGTCGATTCATCGAAAGTGATAAGGAGTGTAGGACGGGCAAGTTAATGGCGGACCCCAGCGGAATTAGTCTCGTCAATTGGTTTGCTGAGGCATCGAGAGTTTGTAGTAGTGGTAAGCTGTCAACGGGCTCCTCAATAAGTGCCCCGGCAAGCTTGTTCTTCCTGACAATCAGTTCCGTGAGTGGAAGCTTCGCGAGGTCATCGAAAGGCAGTGACTCGAAGCTGTTCTCGCCCAGGTTGAGTATGCGCAGACGCGTCATGTTCCCAACCTTTTGAGGCAAGGCAGATATGTTGTTCCCATGGACGTCAAGTATTTCGAGTTCAACGAGGTTGGAAAGATTGGCATTGAGCGGGCCGAAAAAAAGATTGTTGGCAAGCTTCAGATCGCGCAGACTCGATATCTGCGAAATTGTATCAAGGCTATTGTTCGTCAAGCGATTGGAGGACTATAACGCATTAGTGGGACTGTCCATCATGTATTGAAGGCGGCTTACCAGGTTCAGGGACGTCAGGCAGTTCAACTGCCGAAATCCCAACGGTACACCGACAAGGAGATTACCATGCAGGTCTATTGTTTCTAAGCCTGCAAAGATATTCCCTTGGCCCGCCTGTGTCTCGTCCAGCGCATCGGGTCTAGAGTCTGGAAAAATAAAGTCGTCCAACGTCTCGAACTCGTTATCGGCAGCGATCAGTCGAGTAATGTCCACGCTTTCGGCCCAATTCCCGTCAAACTTGCTAACACTCTCCAGGTCATACATCTTCATCACCTCTACTGGCATTTCCTTCAACTCAAGAGCGGCAATATTCAGTTTTCCAGATGTTCTTCCAGCATTGACACGTGTATTCAACACCTTCATCCTGGGATCTTCTCCACGCCGTAGGTTGAACGGATCTTCGTGGATAACGCCAAAATCGAATCCATCATCAGATGGAATAATTGGCGACGTCATGACGTTGGGCAGTGCTTGGGAATCTGATGCTTGTTTTGCCTGAGCTCGTCGAGCAGCTTTTGCTTTCGCAATCTGTTCACGCAAGGCGGCCGAGGACTTGCGAGCCGATGAGGGCGTTGTAGGCTCTGGGGAGGTTGTGGTCGATGCGCTAGAGGGGATTGCCCCATCCCAAGAAGAATTGACAGAAGCGTTTTGAGAAGACCCCGACTCCAACGCTGACCGGTCGAGCGCCGGGAGCGAGGGCTTCTTGAAGAGTCCCTTGACCGGTGCCCTTGGTTTCAGGGGACGAGCGGCCAGCGTTCTGGAGCCCGACCTGGGCGGAGGTATGGCGTTTGCCTTCTTCGCTGGGCTGGGGCTTCTTAAATCACGCACAGGTGACGTTGTAGGAGCCTGGAGTCTCGATGCTGGAGTAAGTCCGATACGGGCAGGCGTGATCCGAGACTTTGGGGTTTTCGCCCCGGAGACACCAACTGTTCTCTTTTGCGGAGTTCCGTTAATGGGGGTGAGTGGAGGTTTGTAAGTGTTGATCGAAGCACGGAAGCTGGATACCCCCAACTCGCCTAGCCCTGAGCTAGATCCTGGCCGGCTTCCTGGCCTGGAAGGAGGTCTCATTGATCCATCAGAGGTGTAGCTAGAGCCGGGACGCGAGCTATTGCTACCAGCTCTAGACCTTGGCGTTCCTTGATCAAAGAACGTAGAGGTTTTTCTGCTAACTACTGGCGACGATGGAATCTGGGCAAGAGTTTCCATGGTTCGCTCTGACAAGGAAGGTCTTGGCTTCCTAGAACGGGCCTTGATGGTGTCATGCGCAGAGCTGTCCTCAGTAGAGGCTGTCCTAGGTCGAAGCTCCGCCGCGTTGTCATAGTCGAGGTCCAAGTCTTGTAAGGGCGGTGTTGCAAAGGTTTCGGAAGGTCGCCGCGTCAACGTCAGCCCACGCTTGAAGATGTAGTCGTCAGTTATAGCAGCCAACTCAGCGGGAGGGTCGAAAGGCGGAGTTGTGGTCTGCTCTGAAATTGTAGTCGTCGGTCGCAACGGGGTTGAGGGAACGCGGGATGGGTTTGACCCAAGAGAAGAACGTAATGCCTTCGGCCTCACAGCTGGCGGGCGGGAAGTGCCAGAATGCAGCTGTTCTCGCGAAGCTGAAGGTCGTAAACGGGGGTTTCGTAAATCTCCTCCTCCACCGAAGCTACCCCGAAGTTGGGTTTGAGACACAGCGTTCCTCAGGCGAGGAGTGCGTAGCTCCCCACCAGATGTATTGTTCCCCGCTCCCAGGGTTTCCCTCGAGGGCTTTGGTCTGAGCATAGAAGTCGGCCTCTGCAGCGTTGGTGCCGGCGCTGGCTTGGGGATGGAAGACGTTGGCCGAGGCAGTGGCAGCTTCGAGAAGCGCGGGATACCACTCGTGCGTTTCTGAGAGTCGTCCATCTTGAGTTATACTGCATTAGCAGGTGGCTGAGGCTTGTTTCGACAGCACCGAGCGTTTCGCGCACGGGTTGGGGAATCTCGGGAGCGTGTCCTAGCGTTGGCTGGTGGACGGGATCCAAGTCGACAACCAGTCAGTGGCTGCGGGAGCTAGCCAGAGCAAGAATGAAGCCGCGCCAAGCGGGAACTTGGCAGCAAGAAGTGAGCCAGCACGGTAAGACGAGGAGAGGCGTTTCGAAGCCCCAAATTCAGGTTGATGCGGCTTTGAAGTTGGTGCAAGGTGAGAGAGGACTTCATCGCGTTCTACTCATACAACGAAAGAAGAGTTGACAGGGATATTTCCAGGGGCTGCACCTTCTCAAAGACCCCAGGTCCACACTCGTCAGCAAATATCACGTGGGGTTCATGTTTGCAGGGAATAAAGCCAGCGCAGCAAGATAGGTGACATAAATTCGAACTAGCTTGCAGCATGGCGCTCGTTGAAAGCTGGTCAGTTTATTTCTTCACCCTCATTTATCACAAATTTGTTTTTCTTGAACGGCTCGTCTGGGGCACTAAAGACGCCAGCCGTCCCGTGCCCCGGAACCAAGCTGCCAGGGCTGATTCTTTAGCGGCCTCTAGGGGCGGGCCAGCAAATGGGAGCGCTGGAGCCATTGCCTACTTCGGTAACCTCAGACCTAAAGGGGTTGGCCAGATTCGAACCTGGGATTTCGGTGGGAGAACGATTCCCTTCTACGAATACATGTACTCTTTACCTCCAGTCCTACTCTCTCAAAATGAAATAATTTGCCTCTCTTTGCCTCTCGTTCATATTGTAGTCCCTAGAAATGAGTGTCAAACAAAGCAATATGTGAATACTCCGTCGTTAAATGTATCGTTTCCCCCTCTGTGTGATATCCCAGGCGGCACGTAGATGGGACGGGACGCTCCCCTTTTGACAACGGGATTGCACAGACACCCATGGGGTCAATTTCCAGACAGCTCAATATTGACCCCTGAACGCCCCCAGCTAGGAGATTGAATCGTCACATCCCTCTTTTCTGAGGCGCTGGGCTATTCATACTAATTACCTTGTTTCTCCGCTACGGACACGTTCCGCTACGGCTCCTTCCTCGAGTATGACAACAAAGGAGGCCGGCTTACACGTTAACAAAAGAGACCGGCTTACACGTTCACAAAGAACGCACTCAACAAGCCTGGTTGACAAGCAATAATTGTGCGACGAGGGCAAGTATTGGCGAAAAGAAAGAATTTAATTGACAGCAACCGAATTTTGCCTTCAGACACCACCGTGGAGGAAGGTAAGGGCATGTAGCCACGTGAAGCGATATATAGTTTGGCACCTATACAAAGAGTGAAGCGCAGCTTTGCAAAAGAGCGAATCCTTCCTCTCTCTTGAGTTATCCATAGCACTAGACATTTCGGGAAAAGCGACAGCGGTATGAGAGCCAGGGCACATTTTCGGCAACTTAGACCTTGACAGTCGAGCCAATGGGTCCAAAGCGAATGTTGGACCAGATGACCTGACTACAAGGAGTCAGTAAAACAAACAGGAAACAGGGGGAAAATATCCAGATTCGGAAAACTTACGAATTGGGGCTCTCGGATTCTACCTTGGCTGGGACGCCAGAATCTTCCGGGCAGTCTCCGCGGGCAGCTCCAGGCTGGCCCTTCTTCTCGGGAGGATAGATAGAATCAAGCCAGAGCATGTTGGCGTAGTGCTAAATCTACTGTCAGCGAGCCCGTGATTTGAGTCTCCGGCAGTGCTACTTACGTCGTCCCAGATGGACATGACGAGGACCATGGGGATGTCAAGAGCCTTGTTGAGCTGCGGGAACCCGCCAACCTCCTGGAATCGGTTGCGGTCGCCAAAGACGCTGTATGCGTTCTTGCAGAAATCCGGGGTGATGTCGCTGGTAGACGAGATGCCGCTGATCTTGGGGGCAGGGATGGTGATCTTCTTGCTGTTCTGAACGAAAAACTGGGTGATCTTGTTATCCGAGAACTGGGTCACAACGCTGATTCCTGGTAAGCATATGTCTGTTGAAGTGGCGAGATGTATGCTAAGCTTACGTGAACTTCTTCGAAGTGTCAACGGTCTTCCCTTTGCCGTAGAAGTCGGTGACGCCCATGCGGTAAGGGTTGTAGTCGCAGCCGTTGGCGTCGCAATTTCCGGCGAAGCGATCTTCGGAGTAAGTGCCGCCGCAGTTGGTATCTGTACAGATGTGGTACTTGTTGTCGGTACAAGGATGAGGAGTCAGGGCGAATGAGTGGGAGTTGGATTCCCTATCAAGTATTAGTCTGGGTTTACTCCCTCGATAGCGATGAGATGGCATACCAAACATCAATCTCGGCACAGCAGGCCCCCATATCACCGACACCAGCATTGGCATCGTTCGAAGACGGCACCCAGCCGTCGTAATTGGCCTTTTGAGCATTAGTATCCCAAGGTAAGTATATGTATGGATCGTGGGTGCTCTTTCACCTTTCCGCCGATAAACTTAAGATCGCGAGCACATTGAGCATCGCAATATCCTGTGCCATACTTGGCGCCAGCCTTGTTGGTTGGGTAAGAAGATGTGCCACCGTCAGCATCCATGGCAACGAAGTACAAGGCGCCATTGAGGCCGCAAGGAAGAGTCGACAAGTCGACATCGAAAGCGAACTCGTTGCCCTTGAGCTTGAACATCTGATACATGCTCGTTGACTCCATGAGATAGAAGCGAGAGCCGATGTTCTTCCCGTACTCGTGCGTAGTCACAAACTTCAGGTTGAGGGCATCGCCGCTGGTAGTTGCACCGTAAGTCTTATCATAAGTAGCACCCTCAAGAGCACAGTTCGTAGTGCAGTCATCGTTTCCAGAGCAGACGCTGGTCCATTCGTTGCCATCGTAGCAATTCTCATAGCCACCGACTAGATTCAACCCAAATGTCAGTTTCAACGTTAAGAAGTTAGGCCATAATCAGCTTATCATACCTTTATGAACCCAGCGCCAGTTGGAGTCAATTACCACCTCTCCATTTACAGTCGTGCAGCTACTGCTGGTGCATTTCTTCCAAGTGAGCTTTGGGTGAGTCTCGGCTTGCGAAGTGCCAACTTGTTGAGCAGCAGCCCCAGCCAGAAGCGATAGAAAAGCGATAGTATACATGATAAGGTTATGATAATGGTCGATAAAGAAGAGCTGCAGTGAAGTCGAGCAAGTTGGCTCGAACCAGTGACCTTTTGTACTCATTATTATCTGCCAAACAGTCGTTCAAGATTATTACGAAGGCCGTTTTGCAAGGACGAGCCCACTGGGGCTTCGGAATCACCTCCCGCAATACCGCCACGCGACTCCGGACAAGACAATCATCCAGGTCTTTGAACCATGCGATCCAGAAGTGAAGAGCGCGACGTTAGATATTCCACGAGTTGGGTAAACCGCGAGCGGGGAAGCATGACCACGATCTACTCAGTGCACTATACTTCACGGGAACTCGCCCCGAGGATCGTCGGATGAGGCCTTCCGACGACCTGTAAGCATATTACGGTAGTATTGACGTCGCTTTGGGCGGTGCCAAGGCCGAGTCATCCAACTTACTTTCTATGGTTACATATAAGTCTAAAAAGGTAACGCAAGATCTTACATATCCCGAGCGCTGTCAACCTACTTCAGCCGTGCCAAGTAGCCACAGTACCGAGAAAGCATGATCTCCGCAGAGCTAAGAGACGAGAGATGAGTAGGTATCTGGAGTCAACTCATAGTGTTGCCACTTTGTATCCAGTAGAGCGATCTTAGATAATTTCTGCCATGGCACAGGATATGGAGAAGAGCCATTGAGGACGAGAACTCAAAGGAGGGGCATCTTCTCCGCCGGTGACCTTCCTGTTCTAACACTAAAAATTTCTTCCTATTTGACTCTGATTGAGAATGTGACTTCTCGAGATGAAAACTCGTCTCCCGATGTGGTACTGTGGTTGCATATATTGGAAGTTATGAATATGTTAGTGATCCGTGTCAAGAAACAGTACTTGCACATGTGCTCCGACTGTCTGAGTAATACCTTGACATGTTACTCTCGTAAATGAAGTCGGCCAAAGCTGATACCGCATGCTGATCGTTTGAACCATTCAAACAAGCCGGAAGGCATTGAGCAGATCGCTCGAAACCTGGAGGTCGCCAAGATATTAATATGTAGATCCAGACTTCCATGTCATCAAATGGAGACACAACAAATTGAGTCCGGGAAGAGCTCCGGAAAGCCACCGAATGAAATTGGACCGCCGTTATCCATGCATCTTTTGCCGGCACGGGACATTAGGCTCGATGGCATCTGGCATTAGAAGTGCATGAGGCGTCAGGGGTTTCTGCGGAGTGCCGATCCGGCCCGGAGTAGAAGCCTCCGGACCGGGCTCTCTAGATAGATTGGAAGGCTGGGCCGGTTCGCCTTGTTTGCCCTGTTCTTGTGTTGAGACACGTGTGGCTTTGCTTGGCTAGGCGTCGTTGGAGATGTGATCATCCCTGTCCTCGTATTGTGCTGATGATGTGGAGATGAGATATGACTATGGAAATGTCTATACCTAAGTAGCTAATGAGGCTTACCTCCGTCCCAAGTCTTAAAAGGGTGTTAAAACATTCTACTATACTGGAGGGGCTATACATTCGATACGTGTGAGACCTAGAAATGAGAGTAGGAAGAGTAGAGGCCCCAGTCGTAGTGCGACAGTGGAATCTGATTAGTATCATAGAAAGCTGTCGTTACGATACATTTCTCTATAGCTTTGTACCTATGTAATAGCAAATCTAGGGTATCCGTCTATAACTCCAAGCCATCAGTCCTAAGTTCCTGCCACTACCTCGTTGGTGCCCATGCCTGTAGCCAGGCTCTCATCCTATCCAGGTCTCCCTTCTCGGCCTCGGCCGCGGCGATACACCACTCAAGCTCCCATACCTTCTCAGCAGCCAACATCTCCGCAAGCTTGCGCTTGGTCTGAGTCGACTCATCAACGCAGAAATACATGGGCTCCTCAGGACTCGCTACGGCAGCGAGAAGAGGTTTGACCAAAGGTAAGACTCCTGAGACGCTGACGGGTTTGGCTTCAAGCCCAGTGTTAGCCCTTCCTGTCTTACACCAAGGGTTCGCACAATGGCTCTTGCCACAGCCAGTCATCATCTGTCCGAGGTATCGTCTCTCGATTCTCCTTCGCAAAGCCTTGCCCTCAGGGTCATGCATGCTGACATATAGTGGCCCAAAGCAAATCGAACATAGGCCAGCGCTGTTTCCGAGAATTTGACCTTGTGAGACTGCAGGGCCGACCTGGCCCCGAGAGCCGACACCATGTAACGTCCGTCCGCAGTTGGCGTTGCGACATATGGGAGGCTTGGGTCGCGAGACCTTGTCCATCTCGTGATGTTTGAGATGTGTTTCCATGTCTCGGAGGCGAATGATCTTATCACAAAGATGACATTCGGTAGTTCGACCACCATCGGCAAGCTCATGGGCCGTCAGCCCTGAGAGGACAACCTCTGGGCTAGGATTGAATGGGTCGCCTTCTTGGGGAACCTCAAGATGACAAAATCGACAAAGGATCACCTTTCCAGGGCAGACGCTTGTCTGATGTCTTGCTAGATCGGGTAGGGAATTGGTGGAGAACTCGCAAGAAGGACACTGGCGTTCGGTATGAAACACGTCTTCGTGCTTCGCTCGACTCGTTTGTGAGTTACCGAAAGCTCCGTCCTTGTCGCAGTGCCAATGCGAATCCCATGCTGGAGATCCTTTCTTGAAAACGGATTTACACAAAGGACATAGAATGTTGTTTCTTCGACAGAAG
The DNA here is from genome assembly GCA_014621405.1 of Stylonectria norvegica. Lineage (NCBI taxonomy): Eukaryota > Fungi > Ascomycota > Sordariomycetes > Hypocreales > Nectriaceae > Stylonectria > Stylonectria norvegica. The sequence continues at coordinate 14,643 of JAANBC010000167.1, forward strand.
CTTTCATGGAGAACCATGGTTTGCTTCGGGACAAATTGCAAGCAGTTGCTACACTGTGTCTCGTTGAGAGAGTGGCTTTCCTCGTCTAACTCAATCGGCGCGGACATGTGCCCATTGGGCACGACTACCCGGGCTCGAAGACTGTATCGAAGGGGCGCTACGGATTTGGCCGTGACATTCGGAGGGTCATAGGCGTGAACCGAGATGAGGATCTTTTCCGCGCCGTCTACTTCAACGTTGGAGGGCGCTATCGTGATTGTCTTCGTCCCATCAGCAATAGGCGAAAAGTCACCGAAAACATGAGCTGAGTCGCGGGCTGGTGTTCGCTGTCGTGAAGACTTGGGAGTAACGAACAAGTCCAAGACCTCCCCATCGTCGCCTGTAGTCAGCTCAATAGATAAAGTCTGAGAGCGGTCCCAAGAAGGCAGCAAATAGTCGACATACTCGCCCGGCAGGACCTGGCCCTCCACGGGCTTCCATATGTCGATCTCTCCACCAGTGGAGCTGCCATCGTTTGATCCCTTTTGCGCCGTGGACATGATGCGTCTTAGAGTTTCACGTGCTTGTTCTTCATTCAGAGCTTCGATGTCCACCTCCAGATCTGTGTCCACAACGCAAATTCCGTCGCCCTCTGGTGCAAATTTGTCCGCCAGGAACTGAAACTCCTCGCCCCGAACTCCTCTGACAGATAACACTGCATTTCTGCTCAGAGTAGTGAAATTATCACGAAGCTGGCGCTCAAGCAGTGCCTTCCAATCGTCAGGATTGTAGCCGGCCTCGAGCGGCCGTAGTCGAACGTATGTACCCTTCGGTAGGTGCTGTGCCTGGATCGCAATTTGCAGTCGGGGTGTATTTGAGTCTTCATCCGCCAGGTCGATCGGTTCGTCAGAGGCTTCCCCTGCTATACTAGGGCCCTGGAGCGCGAAGTCGTCTTCGTTGACCCCAAGAGCATCTACTAGAAAAGGGCTTAACCCCACCACGCCTTCAGGAGCCGAAAATTCGCGAATGCCTGCATACACGACTTTATCATTCTTAGGATTATGAAGTCGGAACATGAGCGGGTGTGGGAGTTGCTGAGTATTATCGGCTTCGAGAAATCGACTTGTGGTAGAAGAGTAGGGATCCCGTGAACCGTAAGAAGTGAATCCGTTGTTCGTCGCGGGTCGAGTTCGTGAGGCAGCCAGGAGCTGCTCGAGGACGGATTGAGGGAGAAGGATCTTGTCGCCACGCAGATTCTTCGAAGACACTGCAGCAGGGTGCAACACGCGGAATGCGCTCGACCATCGCAGAGGCGCTACCTCGTCCATGGTGACTGCTGCAGTATGGTCGCGGGTTCGATTTTGATTTTAACGGTTGACCGTTGTGCAATGTTGGAATTCGAAGGAATATTGCATCAGCGAACAGATGGCTAAAGAGAAGAGAAAAGACCTGAAGCGCTCCATGCCTTTAATCAAGCAGTTGCGAGTTCGCCGGGCGTCATGTCGTTGTTCGTTCTCGTAATCGTCCCGCGCAGACGAAGAGGCGACGATGATCAGTCAGCGGATTCGTTGGTGTTCTACCGATTATCGTTTATCATCCATGGCAGCCGATGGAAGGTCACGTGCGTACCCTCCCATTCCTCTGCCTCAACTTGTGCCTTGGGCAGGACAATTAATTACACCTCAGGCGGGAGTCAGGATCGTTCATGTTTGGTCAAGCCACGAATGCACCAACTACTTCGTATGCATCCTCCAACCACTTGACAGGTCGAGAAGTTGAAGCGAAGTTTGGAGGCTCCAAGACTCATGATGGAGTCATCACCACCTCGCAGCCGCCACAAATTCCGCCACGCATTCCGCCACGCAGGATGCAAGCCGCAGCGGACAGCGGCAGCAGCGCACAGAAGTTATGGATCTCATCTTTGACTTGGCACCAACGAGGCATGAACGGACAACGGACAATGGAGCCCGACCTAGCAGGCAGTGACAGAGCTAGGCCAGTGTCACCGGGAGGAGACGAAGCGAGGGAGCCAGTGATTTGGCCACGTCGTCATCCCCTTCCTCCCCCTTGGATCCCCCTTGGATCCCCCACGCACGGCGCGCGACGTGGACCGTAACGGGCGCGGCGGATAACTTACGGATCCCGTGGACAGGGCAGACATGGGTTTGGACATGGGGTTAGACATGGGCATCATGGAACTCAGCGACCGCTTGGATCGCATGAGCATCATGGTCATGACACGGTAGACGACGGCGCAATAGACACCGCCAAATATCGACATGGACAACCATCTCCGAGCCCAAAGCTCACACTCGGCCCACTCGCCGAACAGTGCTACCAATGCTACCCCCAGATTCCATCTTCTGGTACGTTGATCAGCCTAGGTCTGCCGTGTTAACTACCCAGAGCAATCTGATCGGGCTGATGCCCGGGCGCCAAGCCGACCGCAATCGTAACATGTGCGACTAGTCCGCCCTGGCCATCCAACCACTACGTCGCCATCCCGGTGCTCTCCCGGTGTCCTTCCCTGGTCGTTCGACTGGGCCGAGGCGGGGGTTCATATGGCACGAGGCGTAAACGCATTACGTCTTGACCCCCTATTCGCCGTGGCGCGTTGCGCACCGTGCTGTTCAACTTAGAGTGGCGCGCATGGACAACGATAAGACGGGTGGTGATGCGATCACGTCGAAACTTCAGGCCGATGCCACCGAAACGAGTCAAGACGGCGCCAAGGACCACCAAGACACACCTGCGACGCACACACACGTCGACTAACAACGGGCCGATCTTGACCTGGGGGCTTGTCCCAATCTGCGAAACCCTAGTTCGCCAATCCTGTCGCATCTCATCCCAGACTGCTCTGGCGAATGGTTGACGTCCCGGCATTACCTTTCCGCGCCTGGCGGCGGTATGCAATTTGTCTCATGTGTCCGCGGAGGATGATATCTTCGCAGCCTCGACCATTTTATGTCAAGACTCCGACCTGAGTTTCCTGTCCATTGTCAACCTCGCCTTTCTCCCCAACCGGGCCAACATTCATTACTTCAAACTTTGATACCAGCCTGCGATTCGGGTCCTGGCAGCCTGACATGAACCAAGCTATCGTACACCACCGAACGCGCTCAGAGATCCAACCAACGATCTTGACCCTACTCGACGTCCTCTACAACTCTCTCATCCTCACCAATACCGCTCCCTACCTGCCAGTGGCGAGCCTACTGAACCTTGCTGCGACGAGCCGGGACTTCCGCTACCTCTTATACCAAACCCCAGGCGTCTTCCGCCACCTCGACCTGTCGCATGTTAAGACAGCCCAGTTCAACATCGCAAAGGCTGAACGCGGCGATGTCTGGCACAATGTACAGCTTGACGAGATCTTGACTGAGGACGAGTGAGTGCGCAAGACTGGGTATGCTAGTTGCCGCCGTACTGACCTCTGATATCTAGCTTCTACTCCGGGCCCCTTCGGGGTATCTTCTCGAGCCTTCGCCGGCGAAGTCTTCTCCAGGATGTTCAGACCCTGATTCTCGATGGCCTGTCTGTAACAGCGGACATGTGTCACGAAATCATCAACGATCCTTCATACAACGTGCGAATCCTCTCGATCCGCGATGCCAAGAACCTGAACCAAGGCAAGCTGCGCGGCGCATTGACCTACGCTTGTCGCAATACCCGCCCGGAAGGGTCTCCAAAGCTCAAGGCTCTTTATGTCTTTGGATCTCAGGATGCTGCAACTGTTGCGCTTGCAACCGTTTCTGCGACGCAGAAGTCCATTGGCGCGGGCTGGAACCATAAAAGCCACAAGGCGCTGGTCTCTTCGCTGCAGACAGAAGAAGATCTGTGGTGGTCAAAGAAAGGCCGTATCATTGCCCGCCCTGTCGCTGACGACTGGGCCAGCTGTCTTCTTGCCTGCGAAGGAATCATTTCTTTCGACGCTGTTCTCTGCAAGGGACCACGTCATCGGAACTCCCCAATGTACGGGAAAACAGCTGTACAAGCCGACTGCGGCGCTGCTGTTGCTACATACGCTGTAGGTGGTTGTGCATCTTGCGGCAAGGCGCCGGAAGGCTTGACACGGACACACTCCCATACACCAGCGTCCCTCCCTCTTCTGACGCCACCCCCTTTGCTGGGATCGTCGATTCGAGCTGCCACAACACCGCGATCATTGAGCGAAAGCTTTGTTCCCCGGTGCACTGACTGCCTCAGAGAGCGATATTGTGCCTGTTGCAACAAATGGTGGTGTGAGTCATGCTACATCCCTGGTCAGGGTCTGCAAGATGGCGGAATCACCATTGTGGAGTACGACGGAAGTTGGAATTCCCTGGAGAACTACGAAACCGAGTTCAAACCTGCTAAAACCAAGGTACGAAATGGTTTCTGTCCAGCTTGCCCAACCGCCGATGATTCATCGACCAGGAGAGCATCGTCACTTGGATGACGCGGGACCATCGAAACCAGCTGTTCAGCTGGTTTAGTAACCCCGAAAACGTATGCATTGTCCCGTGTCATAACGATGCTTCCCGGGGCGAAGAACAATCTTCAGGTTGCTCTAATGTAAGCGAGGTTGCTAACGACAATTTTGACACAGGCAAGATTATCCAGGAGTTGCTGGGAGTGCGGCATCAGTGTAAGTACATTCTTTGAGATCCGTCTTCGCCACCGTGTACACTTCAACGTAAGCTAACAATCAGCTTTAGTGTGATGATTGCATCGAGCGTACTCAGAGAAGCTGTAAAAAATGCTGCGGCGGGTACTGCATCATGCATAACGAGGGTTCTTCATCGTCATTTGTAAGTCCATTCGCAACATCTGAGACGCCATTAAACTAACAGCGTTCCAGTGTGACTGTAAGCAGATATCCGCTTTGTGAAATCTTGGCATAACGCGATCTAATTTAGCATAGGGTGCACTTCTCGAGGTCGAGGTCTCACTCGCACACGACTCTAAACTTACGACGTGCGCTCGGTGCTTCGTGAACATGCCTGGAACGGCAGTAAACTGGTACGGAGCTTTGCCCGTCGCCTCAGCTACGAGCACTGGGAGGCAACAAGTTGAAAGATGATAAATGAAGGACATATGCCAAATTCGCGCGGAGTGATCTCTTATCGAAACGCGCAACCGGTTGGACTTGGAATAGTCCACCCCAGCTCCCACTACATCGCCTTACACAAAGACCGCCACTGATCTGCGTCAAAGAGATGTTAGTTGCAAGAGATCTTCTAGCAAAAAGCGCAACCCCCGGGATACGCCATTGCGAATTCGACACTTGAGTGGAGTGCTTGGAGCTAAGAAACGACGTGGTCAGGTTCTATGAAAGAAGCTTAGACTAAAATATATGCAAGCTACGAAGGACGGAAATGAGACGCAGGATTGCTGGGTTGGATTTTGCGAATGGGCCTCAGGCTAATAACGATATTCCCTTTGGAGTTATGGAGGTAATTGGACACAACTCGACTCTTTTCAGATATTCCCCAAACTTCTCCATTCTTGCTTAGATACAGACAAACTTAATCACAACTCCTTTATTCAATGAATACCATTATGTTAGCGGATTTGTGTACGCTTATATGGAGTAACTTCGCATCAGCATGTCTTCATCACGATATGTTTTAAGTTCAAATCGCAATGATGTGGCCTGTTCTAATATCGTACCGATGACACGATGGAATACCGATTCGCACAAGTTTACTTTACACTGAACCTTTTGGCATAGCGGCACACGGAGGCACTTCCTGGGCTCTTCATGAGAATAGAGCTGTTGTAAGAACTCATTTAACACGGATGAAAGTTACCAACGGCATGGGCTAAGTAGAAGTTTAGGAAGTTCACGCCCTCCTGGTCTGATCTACTAAATCGTGCCCTTTATCCGGTTTGTAACTTGTTACATACTTCCTTTTCTTTCCTTGAAGCGTGTATAGACTAGGCATTCGTCTCCTGATATACATATTAGATTCAGTGCTATTCGAGTCCCGATCAATCTGGTCTAGTAGTTTGGATAGGCGAGCTCAGAAACCATCACTTACAAGATAAGAATGCATTGCAGATTCAACTCTTAACAGCATTTAGAACTCAATCCAGATCGAGTAAAGTTGGGTTATTCACTTCGACTATCATATGAACGATTTCAAGGGGTATTGCCATCTTCCTTGGGAATAAGAGTCCTCCCAAATGGTATGTGTTGGGCATGACCTTGGTAAGCACGATAAACATCAGGCACATCATATCTTAGTATTTGTTATAGATATGATAGAAGAATCGGACAGACTCAAGCTTTCTGTCTGAACATTCAGACCTCTTAGTGCTTATTTGACTATTCATCGCGATAATCTTGCCATCCCGTGCGTCTCGGCAATCAGATCATCTTGAGCCATGGACCACAGGCCTCCAATAGTGACTTATGAACAGCTTCATCACCAGTTCTCTTCAAAAGCTCATTGAAGATACCCTCATCGACCCTCTTAGAGAACAGTAGCATAGCTACCCATGTGAAGTCGGCATAAGTAGGCTCCGAGCCCATCAAAAAAGGCCCCTCTTTCTCCTTCAGCAGTGCCGTTATCTGCTTCAAGTCCGGTTCGGCATTCACGTACGCCGCTTCACCGCCGTGCTTCTCCTCGTATTCCTGGACCGACATACCGAGTCTTTGTCGGCGCGTTGTATACCAGTACTCCACGGACGCCTCGTTGAGGAGGTTAACGGGAATGCGACTGTACAACATGGGGCAGATGCTTTGTCCGAGGTTTATGACGATCTGATCGACCTGTTTCTGGTAAGGAGACTCGAGATCCAGGAACGGATCGGGATGAATCTCATTCAGGGCCTGAGCAATCTTGCTTGAGTCTGTGATCCAAGTACCATCCGCAAGTTTAACGGTTGGGATGGTATAGGCAGGACCCTTTTTGTTTGGAGGCAGGCTACACGTATTAGGAAATAAGTCAATTCGGTCAGGAGATGGTGTTACTCACTGAGGCTCGACCTTGCCTTGGATGGCGGGATATTCGGTCTACCTTGAGTCAGAGAACTCTACTTCAAGCACAGCACGATGATTATGTACCCATTCGGTCTTGTAATCAACACCTTTGTAGTTTAACAAAAGTCGAGCTGAAATTCCATGTTATTTAGGAATAGTTGCAGGGACAAGCCTCGTAGTGCGTCGAGGGCGTCAGCAGACTTACTCTTCCACGAGTGGCGTAGCCAGGTGGAGCAAGGATCTTTGCTCGCGAGGTCAAGCAGAATAATCTGGTCACTAGACATGGCGCTTTGTATTGAACGCAGATATCGCGGCTTATAAGAACTTCAGCAGGATGGTGGGTTTGGAAAGATGTCGAAGGGGTCAGATGTTCTGAGCCGGATATATCTCAAGCACGCAACCCCGCATCACCAATTTGACTCATACTCATTCGCATTAATAATACACTAAACCTCCTAGGCCAGTGATTTAAGTAGATCATCCTGACAGCCTTTGTCATGCCACTCTCTAGGAATCCAATTTTTCTATATCGGTTACAGGTTGCGTTGTTTGGCTAGGTTGTTGGTTTGGCCATCCCCTAAACGAAAATGGGTGTAGAATGAGGGTCTCGTAACTCCCATTTGGGGAACATATTAGCCTGCGTTCGGTGAAAATTATCTTCAAGAGGTTTTGCATTGAGATTTGGCTCTTTGAAATTAAACATGAGATGGTTTTGATTTACTCTGGTGATCCAAAAACAAGCCTCTGGATCGCTCGGTCTTTGAATGCAAAGCTTTCCTGAACCCTCTTTGATTACCTGCGAATGAACACAGACTGGACATATGTGGATATGCGGGCTATCTTGTCGTCTGTGCATCGTAAGGGTAGCCTTACGTGTCTCAAAAGGTAAGACTATTGCATACACAATTGCTCTTGCAGCAGCAAGCTATGCCTTGGCACTAGACATTTGGAGCGAGATCAAAGACGGAGAAACAGAATCATAGCATGAGAGACGATAATGGATCGGAGCAACTGAGCCTTCTCTGATGACGAAGGAGGCTTTGGAAAGCGTGGCAGCCGCGTGGCAGATGATTTGGGGGCCTTTACCGCCACTATAATTGCCCAATTATCTTGGATGAATGAAACCCATGAGGGCACATTCGAGTGAAGGATGAGGCAAAGCTGTTCTGTGAAACCAACACGGGGCTCCTTCGGGGAAAGAAGTGCTTGTGGCACCTGAAGCTGCATACGCAACATGCATAGATGATACGATTTGTTTGTAAGGCGTACTCGAGTTAGCGGCCAAGTAGTGTCAAACTTTGTCACAGTATGATTTCGTAGGTAGTATCTGGGGTTGGAGCTACTATCAGCAGTTCTCTACCCTTCGATTAATAAGGTGATATTGGAGGTATCAAATTAGGTGTTAGCATTGTAAGTTTCCCGTCTCTCTACCGTCGTGTCTCTGCTAAATTTTCCGATATGTTTCGAACATGCCTCAAAACTGCAGCAAGATACCAATGCTGCGTTAGATACTCGGATGTGATTACTGGCTATTCCGGTACGCAAGATGAGTGCTGCCCCAGAAGCATCGATATTTGTTTCAATGGTTGAGCGCTGAATTAGTGCTGACCTGCGTCGTCAGCTCGCGTCTTCCCCCAACCAATCATTCCCGTTCTGTAGAAGTCGGCTGAATCAGTTGAAGGGATATACCTAGACATGAGTGATCCTCCTTCAGAGTAGAGACAACTTGAAAGTCTTTTGCGTGAATGACATAGCCGCCCCCAAGCGTATATTTAGTCCCTGCAATATACTTGACTTACGCATTGAGAAGTCTTGTACAACCATGGGTGAGACAGTGACGTAGCAACGTTATGCACATATTGTAGTTGGAACCTGCTGGGTGATCCATCCTCCGCCGGTTACAAGTGTTAGCCCGACGGTCCGCGATCGACCACATTCCCCTATGCACGTTCGTGCAGCCACGAGTTGTGGGGATGTTAATATCAGGATGGATAGAAGTGACAAGGGCCATGAGGGTGTGCTGTAAACCCAAAACCACGTCCCAATTGGCTTCTCTGGACGTGTAGGCTCATTTTTGCCGCAAGACCTTTTGGAACAACCTCAGCCGAAGTTCTGTAGATCCTTATCTCATCTGACAGTGACGGATGTACGTGAGTCTCCTTTGAAGGCCCGGTGGCTCTGCGGTTGCACCGATACTCCGCATGATCGCATTCACTGACCTGTGCTGAATCATAGTAACCATGACAGCATGATGGATCCAGCTGAAACTCGAGGCGGGAAATTGGGGTCCAACATGATAACATACAGCTTCCAAGGCTGTGCGTCTAGTAACTCTGCCTTGAGTACGTTGTGTAAGTAGTAGACCTCGAACAGAAACAACTATAAAAGAGGCAGACCCCACCGACTTGTTTAAGAAACAACAACGGCTACACAATATCCTCCAAAAGCCAAAACCAAGAAGCTTCTCTTTCTCACTTCTTCAACATGCAGTTCACCACTCTCCTCGTCTCTCTCATCCCCCTCAGCAGCCTCGCCACGGCCGGCTGCTACAGCGGCGGCGAAAGCTGGGGTGACCAAAAGGCCGGCGTCCAGACCACACTGAGAGATCAGCTTTGCCAGGGCACGCTCTCGGGGCACTTTGATCAAGGTCAGGAAAAGTCTGCGTGCATGGCCATGAACGATAGGCACGCCGACTTCACCGTCAAGCGCAAGACCGGCCCGCTGGATCTCTCCCCAAGTGACTGCTACTTTTACTTCAACCGCGAGATTGATGGGTGTGGCAACGGTGGAAGCACCGAGTACGAGGATTGGATTTTCACGTAAGTGTGACCCGTGGTGAAAGGCTGCGTAAAGACTGTAGAGTGATGTTGACATTTTGGAATAGCTCTGACCCCAATGGTGGACCATGCTAAGTGTAGATCCTCAAGGCATCGCGCTTGGGTCAAGGACAGTAGGCCTATGTGAAAGGTTTGTGGCAAATAAACGCGGCCGATAAGCTTATTGCAGGAGCTTGGTGGAAATGCAATGGCGGTGATATTCCTTCAGACATAAATAAATGGAATCATGAATGGTTTCGAGTCAGATCTATCCAGAGAATTATATCTTATACCTTCACACCTAGCAAAATAGGCAATTAAAAGCCTGATTTTATAGTTTGACTTCTTACCTTCCCAGATACACTTACTATGTTGAGGAGCTCCAAGTTCAGAGTCAAGTATTGAAAGGATTACTCTTTGAATAAGCGGTGTTTTATTTGAATTATACCGTACTAATAGCAACCCCTGTCATAGTTCCTAAGCTAACCCTAAGCTAAACTCGATTGTTAGGCACTGGACTGTTAGTATGAGCTCTTACATCCATGGATGTCAACAGGAAGACCACAGCTAGCATAGACGAAGAATCAAGAGGTTAAATATGAATTAGCAGGCAAAATACAAGTACGCTTATTTTTAGTAGTAGTGAGTGTATCAATTAATTATCTAGGTAACTCTTCGTGGATATCATTATATGACAGTCTAATCAGGCATGCTTCTCTCCAATCATTCTAAGTTGTTGTGAGAGTTCTAAGTTGTTGTGGGAGTTCTGAGTTTTGGTGTGGGAGTAAGTTTCTAGTAGTCTTACTACTGCTGCTCGGTGTCCGAGCGGCTGGTGTTTCCATCAGTGGCAGCTTCGCTTGTATGCTTTTCCTTAATGGCGTCGCCAGCCTTCCAGGAGCTGGAGGTGATGGGGTTGACTCCGAGCATGTACATAGTATCAATCTCCTCGAGAGTTCGGTCCTTGGACTCGATGAGGAAGAAGAAGACAATGACGACGAGGACGGCACAGCAGGCTGCGAAGACGAGACCGTAGAAGTAGTCAATGGCATCGGTGATGAAACGAGTGCTGCAATCACTGTTAGTATGATGCTTCTGTCATGAGGTTGAGTAGTGACTTACAAGAAGGAGATGAGGAAGTTCCAGAGCCAGTTAGAGGCAGTTGCCAAAGCCATACACGGGCCACGGTACTGCGAGGGGTAGAGTTCGGCTGTGACAGTCCAGATGAGGGGACCCCAGGTGGTAGCGAAAGCAGCGATGAAGAGACAGGAGAAGGCGATCAGGACGGCGCCGGCGGTGGGTGTGTTCATGGGGTTCGAGAGATCAAGGGCGAAATGTCCGACAAATGCGTAGACCAAGAAGCACATCATCATCCAAAGGCCGCCAACCATCAGGGACTTTCTTCGGCCAAACTTGGCGACGACGTAGAGGCCGGCGAATGTACAGGCGACGTTGACTGATCCGAGGATGAGTTGGGTGACGTAGCTGTTGCTGATACCGGTTGACGCGAATGCGGTAGTACCGAAGTAGAAGAAAAAGTTTGCTGAAAGATTGTTAGTCGACAATGGTTAAAAGTGTGTTTAGGAGTAGGTCCTTACCTCCAGTGAGTTGCTGTCCAGCTTGAAGGACAATGCCTAGGATGGTGCGGTAAAGCATCTTGGGTGCAGTGAAGATTTCGATCCAGTGGACGTCTCCCGCAGCCTTCTCCTCTTCAACCTTGGCGTGGATGTCTTCGATTTGGTGGTTGACACTAGGGGCATCGATTGGGAGTCCAGCTAGGCGAGCAATAGTTGCGCGAGCCTCGTCGACACGGCCATGGCGATAGGCATATCGGGGGCTCTCGGGGAGGAACAGGATGCCGCCACCGAGAATCAAAGCCCAAAGGAAGGAAAGGCCGTTGGGAATTCTCCATGAAGCGCTGCTGGCGTCGGTCTCTGTTCCCCAGTTGATCATCTCAGCTGTCCAGATTCCGAGGGTGATGAAGAGCTGGTAGCAAGATACTAGGACTCCACGGATGATGGCGGGGCTGCTTTCAGACTGATACATGGGTACTGCAACAGAGAGGGCACCGATTCCAAGACCAGTGACCAGGCGACCAACTGCGAACTGGGCCCAATGGGTGGAGGAGGAGATTTCGATGATGGTGCCGACACAGGTGGAAAGGGCCGAGACGGAGATGGTAAGACGACGGCCGATGACATCAGCCGATTTACCAGAGATGAGAGATCCGATCAAGCAGCCGACACTGAGGAGACCGACGATGGCTCCCTGTCGAGGTGCGCTAAAGGTGTAGGTTCCGTCCGACTGTAACTCGCCGAAGCGTGCGGAGTAGTTGTCCATGAGGAAGAAGCCGGATATTTGTCCACTGCAGACTAGTTAGTAAAGTGTCTTCTTGTAGAGCGGGTGCTATGTGGTTGATGGATGCTGAGTGGGAATGGAAGCGTACCTGACATATCCGAACATGAAACCGCCTATACTGGCGACCATGCCGAGGAAGCAGGCCATCAAAGTGATTTTTTGGTCCTGCTTCTCAACATGCTGCAGTTTCCTCTCTTCTGCGTGACGCTGATGCATCTTGACGAAGTAATTTGAAGTCATGATGGCTTTTTGGTTGTGGTTGTGGTTGTGGTTGTGGTTGTGATGGGTTTGAAGCCTTATGAGTATTTGGGTTGTAGTTCATACAACAAAGTGTAGATGTGTGTAGTCAATTGGCTAATAGATGTTATGTCTTTGGATAGTAAGCAAAAGAGACAAAAGCCAAGAAGGCCTATTGCCACAGCATTATATATGAATGATTTCTGGCAACCTCCGCCGTCCGCCCTCTTCTCGGCGAACACCCGGCGAACCAGAAGCTCGTGACCGTGACGTCTCCACGGCTATGCGGACGGGAGACAAAAACTCAATGCGTCTCTCGTGACGGACGACAAGGCTCGGCTCATCGAACGTTTTCAAGGGGGTACTAGTCAGCGAGCGCCGAGTCCCTTCTGATTGTGCCCGTCCGGTAAGCCCGGCCGTGGCCGCCCGACGTCATCCAGATTCTGGCATCGGCCCTAATGCGTCAAGGTTCCTTGCCCGAAATTTCTCGCTCGCGGACGGCCGAACGACGGCGGGCCAGCCGGAGGAGGAGAGGCGTCAACGGGGCGGATAAAAGACGCCCGCGGATAGATTTGAGAGGCTTCATTATACAACTGAGTTGCTGCTCGGAGCCATCAATTGCAGCAGGATCTTGGTCTCCAAGTCGTGGCAAATGGCCTTAACGTGTTGATGCATCGTTTTGGTACCATTCGTTCGGTGGAGAACTACGGCCGGCACTTGAGGTCGGACTCCGTTCGGGATCCCACTTTTATGCGGATCAAGCCTTGCCATGCCCGGTAAATATCAAGAGCTAGAGCAAGTTGGGCCTATGGGAAAGGTTTGCTGGCAATCTGGTCCATGGGAATCCTGAATTTCGTCTAGATTGCAACAAGTTAGAGTTTGGAAGTCGCAAGATGCCTGTCACTGGAAACATAGGAATGGATTGTAGTCTAGGCTTCAGAGTGTAGATCTGCAAATTTGGAACGCGAGCAACAACTAGAACATTCCCATGCTTCAGCATCTACTACTAGCTTGCTTCTCTAGCTTCCTTCATCTTCTCGCGCTTGCTGTTGACCTCAAACCTCAGTATCTCAACCTCCACTGTCCCTTTCGTACCGTGGTCCCGTAGTAGAATGAGGCTCCCCTCGGAACCCTCGCAGCCAAGGTGTAGTTTCCATATATGTCCCACCGAACGGCGCATGACGGAGCGAATACTCACGAATTCACCGAGATTCGGTCCGATCTTGATGGCGCATCCACGGCGATATCCCACTTTTGCGACGCAGAATGCCATGCTCACGGGTACTGATAAACGGGGCAGCACCCGCAGTTTCGCGAACCGCATTTACGGCTCTGCGCGAGGAATTACGATTGTCTAGCCTGGCCGGCCGAGCAGCAGGGGGCCACGCCGAGACCTGCTGGTGCCGGGCGTTGATGGGACCGATCAGCGTGGGTAGATGCCGGCCAACTCCACTCTGGTGCCGCCGCCAAACATCAGATCATGATGATCGCTGATCATGAGGACCAGGGAAAGTTTGGAAGTCCGTAGTGCTCCCGACCGCATGGCTCTGGCTTTGCGGCTGTTGCGGCGGTATTTGGATATCGCACTGCTGCTGCATTTGTGTATCATGGGTCGACGAGACAATTGTTGGCCACAATGTCCAGGGGCAGAGCAGAGCCTCCAAGTTGCATGGATGGCGAGCCAGCACCCGTTCGCTTGTTTAGATTGTGGCTTTTCTTATGGAGATCTCATCTACGAAAGCTACACCCGCTCGAGAGGACTCGTCCTACTCTGTCTCTTGCTGCACTCTTCCCATGGCCTTTCTCAACTAAGGTACTCAAAAATATCAAAGTACTTCCGTCATCCATAGTTGATCCTATTTCAACACTACATTTCAGAAATCAAAATTTATTTCGCGTCTAGAAACGTCGGCGCCCGATATGATTTCGGGGAAACCGGTACCGATCCCACTTCAAGCCTCATTATCATATTCTTCTTGTCCAGCTGACATCTTGCCGAGGCTTTTACACTGCTGAAATCAAGTATTCCCACTTTCTGCATTCAACCTGCAACTAAACTGCCAGCTAATCCGCTTCAATCTTCCCCTCATACACCTTCATAAGCTTGTCCCGTGAATCCTCCCACAGCCCCCCGATAACTCCAATCGCGCCCATTGAGGCGAAGGGCCTGGACCGCCAAACGGCTCTGGCGGATGCCTTCCATTCGGAGATCTTGGAGAAGATGCCGCTAGGTAACAACTTCAACTTTCCTTTTCTGTCTCAGCAGACTACGAATGCACACGCCGCCTAGAAAGGGGTGTCCGCTGGCGGCTTCGGGAATAATCTTGGAGGCCTCGACTCGAGACTTTGTGTCCATGTCCGAGCCTCCGAAGCAAACAAAGGCCATATGGGAGTCCAATCTGAATTGTGCCTCGAATAGAAACTTTTTTGAAAACAGTTCCAAGCATCATGCATCTCGCATACTGATCATCGAACCTCTCCCCAGCGGCCGCAGCCGCCATAATTGCCAATGGATCTCATTTTCAGGGTCGACCTGACTGCAACCATGGCATTTACTAGTCCGGTCCCTGCATGCGCCACCAAAAACAGCGTGAAAGACAAGGATGACGTCGGAGCAACCGCCCGCACCTATCACAGGCCTCCTTCGAGCACCTTCGGGGTTGATCCAAAATCCGTTGACGATAGTTTTGCCCATGGAGGTTCATCTGAAGGGCCAGACTCCCAGGACTCCGGGGTGAAGGGAAGACTAGAGGAATACTAGAGCGACAACGGCGCTTGCTTAGCCAACTTGTCAGTTTCGAAGCCTTTGCAAGCCACGCGGTGTGGCATAAGCAGAGAAATAGTGTGAGAAATAGTGTTACGACTTTTGTCTTTCGTTGTTTGTCGTGCGCGGCTCTGTAAGCTCTTACTAGTAGTAGGGCAGAACGTGACAGCGTACTAGCTTGCCGTTGCTTCCACAACTCCTACTATCTCCTCCGGTTCAAGCCTATCCCTGCAATGTCCGAGTCTCTTATTGAAACTACCCCTCCTCCAGTGATGGCTCACTGTAACGCTGCGAAATGTCCGGATATTGTTTACCGTGCACAATCGTGGCTTTCTCAGAGCTGTAGGGTATTTCTTGATGAAAGTTCCATATTCAAATAAACTTAAGCAACCTTGATCAGAAGAACCCATATCAAGATAGCGCCACCGTCGAAACAATGATCATTTTCAACAGTGTCGAATTTTGAGGGGCCCCAAAGTATTAGCGGTTCTGTTTGAGCTATGTATGTTGCGATCCGGTTGGCTCGGCGACATGGTCAAGAAGACTTTATTGAGCGAGGAGTTATCTGGATGCCGTTCCGCGCGAACAGGTTGGACGTGATCGCAATTCAATTCTTGAGTTATGAGGCGAATCGAACACTCTCCTCAGAGGTTGCGCGTGCATCGCGAACCGCGCCTTTGCCTGGCCATATGCGTCGCAATTGGATCGCAATTTGAACGGGGCTGGCATGATTGAGGTGTATGCGCTGTTTCTTTGCTCGGTGACTTGATCAGGTGCTGGAGGACAAAGAGCTGGTTCTTCCATGTCCTTAGATTGTGATTGATACAAATAAGCTGGTTGGGTTGAGTTCACTGCCTCGTCAATTGGGCCGAGCATCAAGTTTCGTCCGAAGTCTGGCCAGTTCATTCTTTGCTAAATGGGCACGTTAAAGGCCCCAAATGGTGAAGTATTGCTTATTGTTATACCAATTTCTCAATTCAATTTTTCAATAACTTCTTTATGTCTGTTTCCAAATAGAAAAGACAGGTAAGCCTTTTAATTGCAGAATTACCACAAAGTGTCTTTGCTGGGATAGCAAATTATGATGCAGCTCATGGAAATCTCTCGGTAGTCAGAAGCCAACAAAAGTCAACCGCCTCTCAAATCTAACCAACATATAATTGATGATGCAAGCTACATGCTATTTCTCGTTTTAAATAACAACACTTGACTTAGGAAGCTGTCGCAAATCAAACTCGAACGTAGTCGCACCACCACTGAAAGTTGGTTGGACATCCTGACGACGCCATATTAACTGCCTTTTCGCGTTTGTGATCCATGGCTTCTGAACTGTTCTAACTGTGAGTTGCGTCCATGTTTTACAGCTCGTTTCTGTGAAGAGGTTCAGTCTTAGACACAAAAATATACACGACAAGCAGTCGGCAGCCTTCCTAGCGAGTACTGACAACGGAGATACAGGCAACTGCGTAACTAATACCCGAATGTGATAATCTCGCAAGACGAATTTACAGTAATTCCTGAGAAGATGGTTTCATACCGAACATTGCCTTTGAACTTGGCCATCCTTCTTGTCGCTTGCCGCCATCAATCCGGAATTGCCGCCCCCTAGGTCTCTAATCTTCCGAGGCAAGCTTCGCTTTGTGATTATTTCATTTAGGAAATCAACCATAATTTCCTCGATTTGATTTGATGCTGCGAGGTTTCGAAGTCTATCTATCTCGTATTCCCGTTCAAACTGAAGGCAAGAGCCGGAAATAGTCCGTAAACTCAATTTAAGTGATTTCGGATGACCAGATTACGACAAAAACAACTATTTTACAACGAGACTTCAGTCTCGTGTTATTATCCTCCATGGATACAGCTTTGATAGATCAATTTAGTCCTTAGTCTGGGTATAATCAAGTAGTTGGAGTTCATGCTAATGGCTGAGCTCGTCGACCGAGGCAGACTTGTGCAAGCACGTGACGTCGCGTCCCTCCATCACGAGAATCTCAACTCAACTTCATCATCCTCACGCCCTCTAATCTCATCGCAATGGCAGGAGGCCGCAAAGCCAAACCCGCAGAGCCAAAGGCCCCAGGTAATACTCTAGTGCTTGACAACGGCGCCTACACCATCAAGGCCGGCCTCGTTCGCAGTGGAGAAATCGACGAGCCACGCATCATCCCAAACTGCATCGCGCGGGATCGCGCCAGGAAAATCTATGTCGGGTCAGAAATCGACAAATGTCGCGACTTTGGAGAAATCCAGTTCCGACGCCCTGTAGAAAAGGGCTTCGTCGTTAACTGGGAAGCGCAAAAGGAGATTTGGGACCGAGAATTCTTTGACAATGGGGCACCATTGAAATGCAACCCGGAGGAGACCCGGTTGATCCTTGCAGAGCCGCCCAATGGACTGCCTGTGCTGCAGACAAACTGTGACCAGATGGTTTTCGAAGAGTACGGGTTTGCGAGTTATTATCGGGGCATCGGTGCGTTTCATTTGCTGCAAAGACGAGAGGCTGAAGCTGACAGGTGTAGGCTCAACCTTCAATGCCTACCACGATATCCAAAGCGTTTTCCGGACGCCCAAGGACACCGCTGCTGCTGCTAACACCCCGGCCGAATCTGTTCTTGTGATAGACTCGGGCTACTCCCACACTGTTGTTACTCCGGTGCTACTGGGACAGCCTCTCCATTCGGCAATACGGAGACTCGACGTCGGCGGAAAGCTACTGACCAACTACTTGACTCGTCTCATCTCCGTGCGCCATTTCGATATGCGTAACGATACTTACATCGTCAACGAGATGAAAGAAGCGGCTTGCTATATCTCGGCCGACTTCAAGTCCGATCTGGAGAAGACGTGGAAGGGCACACGGGGGGAGCGCCGAGCTGATTATCTGTCTGGGGCCGACGTCACAAAGGACTACATCTTACCGGACTTCCACGTCCGATCAAAGGGCGTACTCTGCAACTATGATGCTTCGCGGCACTCTAAAGCACGAAAAGCTGCGGGCCAGTCCGAGGAGGACGCGTTAACATTGCGCAACGAGAGATTCACTGTCCCAGAACTCATTTTCAACCCCTCAGACATCGGGATGCGGCAACCGGGCCTCGCAGACCTCGTTCAGCAGTCCTTGAATGAGCTTCCTGAGGGACTGTGGCCTAGCCTTCTTGCAAATATCGTCGTCGTAGGCGGCAACGCGCTATTCGACGGCTTCATCCAGCGACTTCAGAAGGAGGTCGTCCAGCGATTTCCCGATGATTGCATTGTTCGAGTTGCCCGACCAGCTGATCCAATCACCAATACATGGCTTGGCGGTGCAAACCTTGCGAATCACTCGCGGATCGACAAGCTCGCTGTTACGAAACAGGAGTATGAAGAGCATGGTGCGGGTTGGGTGGCACGTAAATTTGCTGGCGCTCTAGAGGCGTGAAGGGGATCATCTGAGTAACGACTACGGAACCCCATAACCTTCAGTCGCTTTTTAAGCCCTCGTTGTCGTCTTGGCCGTAACCGCTCAGTTCCTTCTCTCTGCAAGCCATAAGCCATGCAATTGGGTCGACGCTAGGCACTGCAGAGAAGTTCAGAACTCACAACCGGCCGAAGGCGGGCAGCGCCATATGCCTGGTAGCCTGCCTTTGTATCAGATCGATGCCATCAAAACCCTGTGTCTGCAGTCATAATCGCAACGCAGCTATGGAATGTGAGGGAGGCAAGACACCTTAGCTGTGTTACTTTTTGCCTTGAGGAAATCTCATTGCTAGAGACATCCAAACAAGCGCTGATAGCGCATTACCGAAAGCCTACCAGATCACCATAGGAGCCAAGCAAGCGCAAAGAATAGTGTGTATTGAGATGCGGAGCTTTGCATGCAAACATGAACTCTCCTGAGAGCTTTGAGCGAGGAGCAGTTGGGCGATCAAACATACGAAATGACTAGCTCAACTCACACAGAGCAGCTGTGGCGAAAACCGAAGTTGAAAGAAACACGACGAATGTTCAAGCTGTAGAGAACCAGGTTATGAATACGACAGGGTCTGAAGCACTTGGGATTCTGCATATATCCGAATGACATGACATGAGGGCAGCCGAGTAGTGATACATAACAAGATGTATTTCTTAGCTTAAACCACAAATCATATGCAAAACGACTACATGTCACCCCTTGTTCGCAGTGTTACCTAGATACGCAACGGGATTTGCTCATCGTTCACACAGCCTCGGGAACTTTCTTATCCTTCGTCTTCTTGCTCTTCGAGCCCCCGCTATTCCACTTCTTGACTCGGAACAAGTAATACACGAGAACAGCCATGAAGATATTGAAGACAATATAGGCCCACATGATGCCGTAGTTCCGCCAGCGTTCGCTCCAGTAGATGTTCGAGCCAGAAAGATACTGGTCCGCATTACTAAATGTGCAGTACTGGCATTGTTCCCGATCTCCAGGATTCTGTAACTGCCCGGGCGCAATTTGAAGAAGAGGTTCCAAATACTCTCCGCAAGTCTGGCCAGAAGGCGGGTTGAAGACGGAGGTTTCAGTCGAGGAGCACGTCACAGCTCTCCCGTGAAGTGCAGTGGCGACGATACCAGCGATCCAGTACGTGAAGGGTGAGACACGGTACATGAAGATCCAGAATCCAGGGAGCGCATTGGGTGTTTGCAAGACACCGCAGAAGATGGTGCTCATGAGCGAGAGTAGAGTGACTATGCTTCCTGCCGTCTGTGCATCTGGAAGGGCGGCAATGGTCATCTGCGCAAAGGCGCTTGCATAGATGAAGAGTTGGATGATGAAGAGGAGCACCAGTCCTTGGCGCTCGGAACTCTGAATGCCAACAACGGGATAGTAAAAGCAGGCCCAGATGAGAACGGCCGTAGCAATCTGGTACGGGATTTCGACGAGAATGTTGGCAATGATGAAGGCTTGCCACGAATATGCTTTGCTTGGTCTTTCGCGGACTTCGTACAGAGATCGTTGTGTGATGAATAGGGGTTGGATCTAGCGAGACGTATACATTAGAAGATATTACTAGAGAGTGAAGAAGGGAATAACTTACTTGCTGTACCAGAGTCGAAAAGATCGTCGTCAGCATGAAGACAGAGAAGATGACATTCTGCATGCCAGCTTGAGTGCCATTTGCCTTAAAGAAGGTGAACCCAATAAACAGCCCCGCCGCTATTCCGAGCATAAACTTGGCAAAGATGTAACTAGGCATTCTCCAATACTGCTGAAATACCCGATAAGTTACAGCCGACAACTGTGCCCCAAAAGGCATAGCAAACTCGGAGCTCGAGCCAGCTTCTTCTTCGCCGGCAACCTTCTCATTGAGTTTCTCGGCATGGATCCTGTCAATCTCAGCCTCGACGCCTTGTCGTTCGCTGCTAGATCTCCAGACTGAATGCCAGTCTTGGCCTCGATCGTTGAAGCCATTGTTGACAACCTCGAGCATATACTCGGCGGGGTTCTCCTCGGCACCGCATCTTCGTCCTCCGTTGGACTCGAAATACTCGAGAAGCGTTTGCGAGTTATGACCGATGTTTCCGAAATACACCGTTTTCCCGCCCTTGGCTAGGAACAACAGACGGTCGAACTCCTGAAAGAGGATCGCGCTGGGCTGATGGACAGTGCAAAGCACGGCTTGGCCGGAGTTGGCCAGTCTGCGAAGGAATGCACAGATAGCCCATGAACTCTGAGAGTCAAGGCCACTGGTGGGCTCGTCGAGGAACAGGAGCAATTTAGGCTTGGCTGCTAATTCAGTACCAATGGTGAGAAGCTTGCGTTGTTCGACATTGAGGCCTTCGCCTGGAACTCCAACGACGGCGTTGGCGAAGTCCTCCATGTTTAGCATCTTAATGACCTCTTCGACAAAGGCATACTTTTCCTGCTTGCTGACAGACTTCGGTTGGCGAAGCGTAGCACTAAAGCGGAGGCTTTCACGAACTGTCGCTGTGGAGAGATGCAAGTCTTTGACCGTGTTAGTGGAAAGGAATGATGAAATAAGGAACGGAGAAGGATTGTTTACCTTGCTGCTGCACATATCCAGTCTTCCGTTGGAAACTAGGATCACGAGGCTTTCCATTAACAAGCATGTCACCGGTAATGACGCCCATGGTTGTTCGTTGTGCTAGGACGTCAAGAAGCGTTGTCTTTCCTGCACCGCTGACACCCATCAGTGCTGTGAGTGTCCCGGGCTTAACCCATCCAGATACATTATCCAGGAGACGCCGTCGTTCATCCTTGAGGTCGATATCGTAGACGACATCGCGCCAAGTAAAGATATCTTTCTGTGGCTCCATGGCTCCTACGTCGCCACCGTTGGCACTTCCCTTCATGTTTTGGTCGGATGCCATTTCTTTCTCGTCAGGCTGATTTCCCTTGTTCTGAAGGTGCGCGGGTATGTGGCCTCTCTGGAACACAAGTGCTTCCGCAGTGCTAGACGTAGAGCTGTTGAGCTCGGTTGTGACGAAGTACATGACCATAAATGCTATCAGAAAAGCAACCAAAATGCCTAAATTTCGCCAGACGTGCGAGTAATAGTACTCGTAATTGGCTGCAATGAAGGCATCACCACTGACAGTATCTTCCCCGGCAACAGAACCAGCGATGGAACAAATCCAGGAATCCCCGACGAGCGGCGTGTACGGGGGCGTGATGCTGGAACAGGTGAACCGACGCCCGTGAAATTCGTTGGCAACGACGATTTCGAAGGCGTAGTAGATTGGATTGATCCAGCGTATCCAACTAAACCAAGGCTTCATTGAAGGAACTGTGATGACGAAACCACTGTAAATAACAAGAGCAAGCACCAAGACTCCCGAGAGTGCAAGTGCCTGCGACACAGTCTTGGTAACGGCAGCCATTGTGCGGAAGACAGCGCTCATGACGAAGATGGAGATGTACGTGATGAGGTAGTATAAAAAGAATTGAGCAGGTTCTCGTCGCAGACCGGCCATGAAGTAGAGGACCAGATTGAATATGGCCGAGGTTACAAACTTGATGGGTATATCGGCTGCTATTCCAGCAGCTGCTTCGGTAGCAGGGTGATAGAAAGCATACGAGGCATGTTTCTCGACAATTGGGCGTTGGGCGTACAAGCTTGTGATTTCAGAGATGGCAGTCAGAGCATTGAGGAGAGTAGCCATGAACAGCACAGATCCCTTCGCGAAGAAACCAACCGTAGCGTCAGGAGTACCGTAGAAGATCGATCCGATTATGAGGGCCATGATGAGTTGCGTCAAGCAGGCTGTAAGAGTCGCCGAGATGTCATTCCACATACGTTGATACGCGCGCTTGGTGCAAAGCTGGACTTGCATCAGGACGCTGACGGTATATGGCGATCCAGGTCGAGCATGCTTTGACTGTCTGAAGTTCTTTTGTTGACGTAGCTGAGCGATGCTCTCTCCCTGACGTTCCACGAGATAGTCTTGCTCATAAACATCAATATCTCTCTGCAAGAGTTTGAACTCCGAAGATTGTCGCCAGCATCGCTCGAAGTCGTCCGGCGTACGCGGCACCTTGTTCTCCATTCCAGGACGGGCCTTTCGCTCGTCGGGGTTGGTGATGGAGGTGAGGAAATCGCCGGTCGTCTGGCGAGGAGGGCAGTTCCAGCCTTGTCTCTCGAAGAAGCTTCTCGCGGCATCGGCTGGGCCGAAGTAGATTTGTCGCCCTTCGTATAGGACCGTGGCTTTGTCGAAGAGATCGTAGATAGCCTGACTTGCTTGGTAGATGGCCACAGCATTTGCGCGACCACCTAGATCGGCTGACATGCGAAGAGCCTGTACGAACTTGAAGGCCGTAGCCGAGTCGAGCCCTCGAGTGCTATAATTTGTATTAGAGAGATCGAGTTGAAGGGACATTCCAGAATCGTGCTAACCTGTTGTCCCATGCTGAGAAGGGTGAGCCGGAGAGTATCATTTCAGCAATACTCACTCGCTTCCTCTCTCCACCAGATACGCCTCGAACAAAGTCATTGCCGACCTTGGTGTTGTACGTATGGGTGAGGCCAAAGGTAGCCATGACAACTTGTGCAATATACTGACAAAACTCGGTTCTTGTCATGTTATGGATTCGATGAGATGGAGTTCGAACCGATGCGGCAAACTCAAGCGTCTGCCCAACCGTAAGATGGGGGAAATGCTTGTCAACCTCGAGTATTCTGTCAGCACCTCCTGAAGTGGCCTCAGGGTCTCATTTGAAGTATTACCTCTTGATTATAGATTGCCTCCCCCTTGAACTCCTTCTTCATCTGCTTTTGCGGGATGCCATTGTAATGGATCGAAGAATCTCGGCCGACGCTCAAACCATGGAGTTCGCCACAGATGGTCTTGAGTAGAGTGCTGCAACCCGAACCTGGCCTTCCCAGAACAATGAGAAGCTCGCCGCTTTTGATCAGACCATCGAAGTTGCGTAAGATCTGTTTGGGCTCCTTCTTGCCGAAGCTAAAGACCTCCCCAAGGCGTAGAGGTGTAAGCAGCATAGATGCAACTGTTTCCTGGACTTGCAGCGCTGCTCCGGTGCCGTAGACACTCAGGTTTTTGTAAATGACTCCAGTTTGCGTGGCTGTGACGCCTTGCTCCCGAAGAGTTTGGACAAAGTTGTTGAGCCACTTGTAGAGGTCGAACTGGCCACTTTGCGGATCCAGAACAGGGTCGTTTTCATCGTGAGTAGCGAGAGTAGCGAGCGTGTGGATACGGCTTGGCTCCCCAGTCGCATTCGAGTGGCGGCGAGAGAGGGCCGTCGCCAATCGCACGAGTTCCGTTCTATCAACATCGTCAATTACAGCCACGGAGGCCTGCCGCTGTCGTGCCGAGGGACGACGACTGGCCGGACTGGATTTGTCCATGAAATTGGTGTCGTTTGAGTAGATGCTGCTGTTACGCCATGCGGTTCTTTGACGGATGGGCTCGAAGTGCTGGTGTTTCTCGTCTTCATAGTTGTTCAAGGCCTCCGCGGAATGTCCGGCCTTATCGCGGGGCCCGAGGAAGTCCTCCCCCGAATGACGTGTGTGCCCGGAGGAAGCTTCATAATTGACATGTTCTGTGTCTTCCCACGTGTGCTCCATGATGGGATGGCGGAATCAAGTAAGGGCCCTTTGTTCCGGTTGTTGGTGGCTGAAGGACGTGCAGGCAAACATGCAGGATATCTGCACGTAGGATTCAAGAAGCAAGAACGGACGCGTGAGACACGCAGAAAGGACGTTCACATAAGTAAATTCACACAAGTCATAACAAAGCGGACAGGACCAGAAGATCCGTGGGTTCCGACAAACCGAGCCTTTGATAGCTTGCAGGCAGGTCATCGTGAATTGAGTTCAAGCGAGGCTTGGATCGGACTCCAGTGTTTTGTAGCGTATGCCAATACCCATCGTGATAGCTTCAGCTCTAGTGAAAGAAGGATGGATCGGCAGGGTCTCTGCGGCGATGGATCAGATGCCGCTGAGTAAGGTTGATTAAACTTTGTCCGTTTCAACGCTATTTTGACCTTGACATTGCATGCAGACATTCTCACTGCACACCAAGAATGCAGACTAAATTATGTTAGTCTGGTGTGTCTCAAATCCCCCACTTCTAATCTGGGGATTGCCGGTCCGATATGGATGTGATAGGCTATTTCTCTGGCAGCAGTACGAGGAAGAGACGGCATTGCGCACCGATGTTGACGGAGAACTCACATGGCCCCGTCTCTCCGAGAGTCGGAGAGTTAACATCTAGCGATACTTTTGCCCTGTTTATATATGGAAACCTGTCGACCGGTAGCCGTTTGCCCAGACTTGAAGACGTCATTGGGGAAAGCAAATCGGTGAGATGTTCTCAGACTTGGCATCCATCTCATGTCGGAATCACATCCTTCAATCCAATGCTTTAGCGTTGTACATAGTACGAACGGTGCCCGCCAACCTGCCTAGCTGTCTGCCACGTTCTAGAGTCACATAATAATCCATTAATATTCAGCATTCCAACTAGTCCGGGGCGTTTTGCCCCTAGACACTCACGGATTGGTATGGAGAACGCCAACGCCTTGACCGAAAACAGACACAGCCGCAGTAGAGCGCTCAGTATTTGCTACTCCAGCGCCATTCAAAACAGTATCTAATCACTAGATAAGTTCCATCACTCTTTGCACGGAGTCCCAATTTCCTAAGAATAGTATGCTTCTTGATTTACTGAAGGCCCGTAGACTGCTTTCCTCAAAGGACTCTCAAACAGGTCGCGGATCTCGTCCAAGCTGTAGCCTGCGTTCATCGAGAGCTGCAACATGATTCTCGCCTGTTCTGGGCCCATGTAGCTTGAGAAGAATCTGTGATCCATCGTTAGCACGAGGCGTCGATCAATAGTCACTCCAACATTGGCTATATGAAAAGACTTGGTAGAAAAGCGAACTTACACAGGGCCCTTGTTCGGACCAGGAACTCCCGTGCCAGTGACAGGCCTGGCGACAGCTATTGTTGGTATTCCTTGGCTGAAGAGATCTGTCGCAGCAGCTATGGCACTAGGGCTGAGTTGAGCCGCACCGGGGCCTAATACAACAAGACCCCTAATAGAAGAAGACTCGGTTAGTATGCATATTTGCACTTCAGATGGTTTGGGGTGCGTACTTGGCTCCGTTCTCTACTGCTGCGTACATCAAAGACGCATCAAAGCCCTCTGAAACTGGAGTTAGTAACTAAACTCCAAGGTTCGGTATTGCGTTGTGCAAAAGGATGTACTAACGGTGGCCGTAAAGAATTATCACAGATGGTAACACGGTTGTGTTGGTAACGTCGAAATGAGGACGGCCAGTCGGATATGCTGCATCAAAATAATAGTATGGCTGGCCAGCAAGAAAAGAGCCAAGGTTCCCCTGCTCGAGTGCTTTAAACGTGTCGGGTGTGTTTGCGTTGACCTTGGTCGAGTAAAATATCGAAGTAATCCTAGTTTTGTCAGAGGGAAACATACAAATGTGTATAGG
Source organism: Stylonectria norvegica (assembly GCA_014621405.1). Taxonomy (NCBI): domain Eukaryota; kingdom Fungi; phylum Ascomycota; class Sordariomycetes; order Hypocreales; family Nectriaceae; genus Stylonectria; species Stylonectria norvegica. The sequence goes on from JAANBC010000167.1 coordinate 40,694, forward strand.
TCTGAAGCACACCTGTCGTTGAACGCAATAAGGCCTCCTCTGTTGCGAGATGATGGTGACACGGCAGCCGCAACAGCCTGGTAGAAGTTTGACCGTCCGTCTGGCGAGACATAACTATCGGGTCGCATGGCGCCCGTAGCGATAAACGGTTTCGAGCAGTTGAAAGTCAAGTCTACTCCAAAAGCCTGCTTCGGGTTAGATTGACACTTCAGACTCAGTGACTTCCACGAACCGTTTCTTCTAGAGTGTTGGTTCCATGGAACATAATTGCACCTGCAATGTCCGATCCCTCGGCGCAGAGCTGGCTGTTGGCATGCTGGCTGATGTTCAGGTATAAAGACGAGTTCAGCCCAGAGCTCCCGCCAGGGACGAGGAAGTTAACTACGGCGATCTGGGCAACATGTAGAACTTCCGACACGTTCCCGATCAATTGTTGAGGAGTAGGCCCAACGCCACTGCCATAGTTGACGTTATCAAGTCGGCTATAGTTCGAAGCTGACAAAATGGTACCTCTTGCACTATATATACTATTTATCGGCGTCAGTGGATGTTTACGACGGGCGAATTGAATGACCACTTACACAATTTTCGGTAGGGACGAGTTCATAGAAATCCATTCCAAACCAGAGTCGAACTTGGCTTGTGCGAGAGGCAAAACAATAGTGCCCAACGCGAGGGCCCAGGTCCCACTGGAGAGTAGATGCGGTAGCATATTGCTGTATGTAAAGGAGATGAGGCAAGATCTAATTAAGAAGAAGTGTCTAGTCTGATAATTGACCGCTGTTCCATCTACAAAGGACTAACTAAGTCTATATATACCCCATTCCAAGAGAGAATTGATACAAGCTTGACAGGCACTTTTTGCCCTTACGAAGTCACGCACTTCACTGGAAACAGTTATCCCATCCAGTTCAATCATCGGCAAATGAACGCAGCATACGTCAGCTGAAGCTCGTTTCCCCGCTCCTTATCTCAAGCCCGCCATTCCCACCAAAACCCATGTCTAGTTGTTGCGAAGCCGCTCGTTCCTAGCTTTTTCAACGCCCTCTAAAGAAAACATGCATAAGCCTACCCTTATCTCATAATTCAGTTATGGTATTTAGCGCTCGGTATGCTATTGCGCCGCGGGAAGTAAAACCGGGGTTTAGATAGACCAGGCGACTAGTTCTTCGAGCGACAATCTTGGCGAACATCTTATCTTTAGAAGAGAGTCGTTCATACGCGTGAAATATTACGTCGGTTAACTAGCTACATGTTACAGTGGACCTTTCTAACCCGCAGCGAGGAAAAGACTGGGAATATGTCTTATCAACGGATCCTTCGCTTCAACATCTTTCCAGAGCATCCGAACCGACCTCCTTGGCAAATGTCATCGCCCAATTGAGCGCCTGACGAGATTCATCATGCATATCTCTGGCCATATGAGGCTATTATAGGTTGCCATTACGTATTTCAATTGGTTAGTAAAGGAACTCCCGTCAGGTTGCTAGCCACTGCTTCTCGATTAACATTAAAACAGTCACCCCAGAAATGTGAGAACCCCATAGTTACTACTAGCAATTCCGATTCATGACCCCGGATAATGAAGAGCTGAACTAGTATATAGCGAAGAAAAAATATAGCTGATAGACCTGCACGTAGAACCAGACTGTCCTAACTTTCTCTTAGGACCCTGCTATACTGCTACCGGATTGCTGGGTAGTTAAATCACAAGATGCATTTTCGAGGGTGGAGAAGAAATAACAAAGCCGTCCCCCTTGAGCCACGAGAAGACTCGAACTTCCTGGCAAATAGAAATTCACTAGGAATCCATAAAGAGATAGAAGGAATTTGCTAAGACTACACCTAGGGGAAAGCTGATATAGAAGCATCACCGCCAAGTGACTTTGTTATTAAAGACTCCGCCAATCAATGGTTAAATCACAAGCTTTGGTGTGTTGCTTGCTTTTCCAAAGGTGTAATGTTCGCAATGATAATAAGGCCGCCGCTAGATATTGTCGCGCAACTAATTTCTGCTATCAAGCGCTGCAATATTGTCAGCAGAAAAGCAAGGGTAGTTGGATATGAGGCAGTAGGGGCAAGAAAGGCTGCTTGAGAAGCAGAAAAGCGACTGATCCGTCCATAAAATAAGCCATTTCATCTGATACGTTAGCGATTTTGACTCTATTAAACCGAAAGTGGAGATGCTTTCGACCACCGAAGATTCACTCCTGTCGGCTGAAGCTCTTTCCCCCGGGCCCATCAATATCAGACCCACCCTGATCTCCTGGTTCCCGGGGCGTGACATTGCGGGCCCACGGCGGGGAGCCACCTAACTTCATCCCGTTGTTCGTCTACTACTAGTAGTAAGTCGAAGAATACAAGGCTTCGGTATAAAAATTTAAGGATGCACTCCAGAAGATGCAGTTATTTTTGAAGACTCCCGGGTAAGCATCAGTCTGATAAGAGCATGCGAATGCCGAGACCAGTCAACTTCTGAAGTCAAGAAGAAAAAACCCCATGTTTATTCAATTTTTCTGCCATTATGGCCGCTATGAATAGTCATGTTAGAATGAACATATCGATACATTGCAGCCTTTCACATGCAATCTGCTTTTGTTCTAGCTACCCAAGCGTTTCACCCCCGCGGGGGTTGGTCAAGGATCGTCGAAGAGTCGCGCTTGTCTGGCAATGCCCACAAAGATGATGCCGCGGCTCATCTTTGGTTTGTATGATTCTCTTTCATGGTTGCCATTTTCGGTACAGGCCACTGTATTTGGACTGTTCGACTACATCGCTACTAAAATCTAGCCATGTGTTGTCGAGAGAAACACCTCCTGGCACTTTAAGTTACCCGGGACTCCACCGGAAGTTTCGGGTCTACCCGGCCCCACAAATCCGGCAGCTGAGCAGGCGAGCCGGCAAGCCAACGGTCTGAACAGCGAGATCTTGCAGCTGTCATGCAGGACACGAGATCTCCAAGGCCTCCATGTCCTTGCTGCTGACTCAACCTCTGTGTATCTCGCAGACGCGATAAAATACCATTCACCATTCTCGAGATCCCTCTTCGCCCTTTGTGTCCTGTATTGCAAAGCGTAGCACGGCCTGCTGCAACGCCCACAATGTTCAGATGGCGTCAGCGACCGGGGTGATTACGCATCCGTCCCCTCCGGCTCGTCGCTTTCGGGCGATGATGAATCATGATCGCCAATCGCGGTCGACGTGCTGGGCAGCTCCTCCAAGCCATCCTGCCACTGGCTCGTGAATTGTTAAGTCGCAAAAAATATCACCAGCTTTTGAACAATATGTTTCTTTCCAACAATTGTCTTTCCATTTAACGAGTGATTCTTGTCATCCCAAAGTGCTCGGTGCGACCGACGCTACCTTCCCGACTGAGTCTACTATAATAAATCTTTGTCTCAACATAAATCCCTATCGCCGCTTCTGCCAGTTGCGACGACTCTCGAACTTTTCACACGCGATTCCCAACCGTTTCTTCGATAACTTCCTCGCGCCTCTCCTCACGCGCATCGATCCCTCCCTCAACACACAATCGCTATGGCCGTGGCACGGAAACCACTCGCTGAATCGCTGCCTCCTCTAATATTGGGGACGGCTACCTTCAACCACCAGTACCACCCCGATCCCACGCACATGCCCTACACCGAAATCGTCGGACGCGCGCTCGCACACAACATCCTCGGCTTCGATACCTCTCCATACTACGGCCCTTCCGAAATCCTGCTGGGCGACGCGCTGAGGAAATTGACCCCGCCCCCGCCGCGCGAGGATTATTTTCTCATCACCAAAGCCGGTCGCATATCCAGCAGCGAGTTCGACTATTCCCCCGCGTGGATTCGCTACAGTGTTTGCCGGAGCCTCGATCGATTGGGCACGAAATACCTAGACCTGGTGTACACCCACGATGTCGAGTTTGTATCCCCCGAGGAAGTGCTCGGGGCTGTGAAGGAACTGCGGCGGCTACGGGACCAGGGTCTTATCCGCTACGTCGGCATCAGCGGATATCCCGTCGATACCCTCGCCTCGCTGGCCGAGATGATCTTGCGGGAGACGGGAGAGCCTTTGGATGCTGTCATGTCCTACGGCAATTTCACGGTGCAAAATAGCCAGCTCTCCGGCCAAGATGTGCTTCGCCGCTTCCGAGAGTCTCGTGTGGAATGCTTGCTAAACGCCAGCATGCTGGGAATGGGCTTGTTGACCACTCGAGATATCGACCAAAGTCCAATGGCATCATGGCATCCCTCACCGCCGGAACTGCGAAAACAGATCAGAGAGCTCTCCCAAATTGCGCAAGATCACGGAGAGCATCTCGAAGAAGTCTCAATTCGCTGGGCTCTAGAAAACTGGGCCCGAATTGCATCTTCGTTTGGCGCCAAACTGCCGACAATCCCAGGTCTAGAAGGACGCGCAGGGGAGATGCGAATTGGTGCAAGTGTCATGGGTGTCTCGACCGTTGCCGAGCTCGAGGAGACTTGGTCACTCTGGAAAGATGTAATGGGAGTCGCGAGCAGCACGCAACAGGACGAGGCAGCAAAGAAGGAAAAGATCGCACACTTGGTGGAGGACAAAATGTGGCCATGTTTGGGACAATGGAAGGATTATGCATGGGAGAGCGGTGGACCATCTTTCACGAACGAGAGGCAACATACAGGATCTATCCCCAATGACGAAGTTGCTGAGAGATGGGGTTTGATCCCGAGAATAGTGGACACGGCTAAGATGTAGCCCGATGACGAGTATGAATCTCATTACCATAGACACATAGAAGGTTAATATCGAGGCTATCGTTCGCCGAACCAATCATGCGTTCACCATCACATAGCCTGCCATGCGGGTGGAAGAAAACACTATACCCACTGAGTATATTAGATCTCTTATGCCTAAGGAAATATTAAACTAAAATGCTTAAATAAGTCCTAATATAATTCTCTAAAGTAATATCTTAGCTTTATATATAATAAACCTGAAGATATATGGGTTTATTATCGCGAATAAGACAGTGTTTAGTGTCAGCCATCCTCGTGCTTTCTTCCACCCGCTTGCCTGCCATGACTGTAAAACCTGGATGCGTCTCTCACCTTCAACGTTACGTCACAGCACTGTCGAGCGGCAACAACATCGGATATTCGGAAATTCCAGCACGAAGAATGTCTGACTGCTTTACTCCGTTCCTTAGAATTTGGTTTGGTGAGATGTCATATGGAATTTTCAGTGTCCCTGCGCTATTCTTCTTAAGCTCCTAACCTAGCATCTTACGTAGTATAAATAAATCCTGACTGCTCAAAATCCGTCTGATCCTGGAAAGACTCAATCACATCACCGCTTTGCGCTGCAGCCTCAGCAGCTCTCTGTTTGTTCTGGCGCACCGCAATGGCCCAGTAAGCCCCCATGAGAACTATACAGACACAATAACAGACCAGCATGGAAATTGTACCTCCTACATAGGCGGGAGCTTGGTTGGCGCGGAATGTCTGAGGTCCGATGAGATTTCCGACAGCATAGCCAATGTAGAGAATTCCAAAAACGACGGTCTTCTTGGTGTGCCCAGCGGTGTTTGCTTGGGCCAGGCCGATACCTACCACATACGGACCAAAGTATGTATAAAGGAGGTATAGACCGACCATTTGACCGGCAATGTTGCTTCGAGGGAGAGCATAAACGACGGCAGTACCGATAATGGGAACGCAGCAAGCAATCATGGTTACCAGACATCTTCGGTTCTTCCACTTGGCCGACAGAAGAGAAAACGTAAAGGCGGCGATTGTAGACATGACACCGCTCGGCATGGTGAGCAGCGAAGCGTTGACGCCAGAGTAGCCCAGACCTTTAATGATAAGACCGCCAAAGGTGGTAAGGCCGCCGTTCGGAATGTTGATGGCAATGTTGAAGAAGAATATGATCCACGTTTTGGGATCAAGGACCGCTTCTTTGGCCTGCCCCCACTTCCAAACATTGTTCGAAATACCCGTCTTGTTCACAGAAAGACGGTTGACGACGTGATGCTTTTCTTGCTCGGTGAGGAAAAAGGCGTCCATCGGGGTCCCGGGGAGCCAGATGAATGCAACGATGGACCACAACATGGAAACACTACCTGTAGCCGATACAGTCAGTACAGTGAGATTGAATGGGGTTTTCAGGCGCATCTTACCTGTCAGAAGGTACAGATATTGCCAAATCGCCAAGGGAGCTTGGCAGGAATATGTCCAATCGCCCAAGATAGGAATCCGTTGAAGACCGAACTAGCAGCGGCAAACACCAGGGCGTTTCGCGGAGGTTGCTCTTCTTTCAGATAGAAACCAGCTAGAATCAGAGAAATCCCAGGGACGATAATAGCCTCGAACATTCCTTTAAAATATTAGACACCTGTTTGCCCAAAGCGACTTTGCAATCTTACTTACCCATGAAGAAACGAAGCGTGGCGAGGCCTGCGAAGTTGGAACACGATGCAAGCAAAAGAGAGCATGCAGACCAGCCGCAGGAGCAGGCAGAGAGATATTTCGCGCTCGGGAAGTAGTGAATGAGCCACGACGAAGGAAACATTCCAAAAAGGGCCTGAACAGTTTTGTTAATTCCAGGTTGTCCAGAACATGGAGGAAGGGCAGCTTACACCAAGGGATAGAATGGAACCAAGCCAGCTGTACTGTTGCCCATGAAGCCCGTTATCTTCTCGGAGACCGTAGAGAGCCGAAGTACCCAAAGCGACTTTGTCGATTCTGAAAACGAATAGTCTGTCAGTAACTATATAACTCGATATTTCAGTTTGGGATTTAAAGTAGGTTTTATAACGTACGCTCCTAGAGTTGCAACGAGGAACAGCTACACCAACAATTATTAATATCAGATTCAACGTTGAATTGGTACATGTCATGTGCATACCATAGGAAGCAAGATCCAATCAGTCTTTCTCTTGGCCCTCGTCTCGGCCTCCGGACTGAGCGCCTCGTAGTGCTCAGAGTTATTGAGGAATATGGCCGCCGCATCCGTCTGTCGAGCGTTCAGGGTAACTTTCTGAGTCTCGCCCATCTCAGCGTTGGAGTTGGAGATATCCATCGGTGCGGACTTTTCGTCCTTGATAGACCCGGACATATTTGCGAAGGAAGTGGATGTAAGGTCTAAGGACAGACACTGTGATGCTCTTCTCAGCTTCTCCTTGGGTCAATGGCGATGATCGGTGGTTGATGTGCCACCGTGAGCGGGCAAGGAGCCGATCTTATGTGAATTGAGAGACGATAGAAGAGTTGTGTTTATCAACGGCCAACAAGGTTTACGAACAACTTAGCCAGGATAAGTATTAACACCACGCGAGTCGGGGCTCGTGGGTCCGGGGTATCGCAAGCTAGTCTCGCGCTAACAACGGCCATGGGATAGAATCTTGGAGAACACGCAGAGTACAGATGCAACTGACAGCTATTCGATTCTGATAAAGGAATAGCAAGGTCGACACGACCTTCCTCTGAGTACGTGTGTTCATCCATCTCTTATCGTCAATCCGGTCCGATCTTCGGAGGCTTCGTTATATATGTTGGCTAAACATGGCGCGGCAGCACCAGATCACAGCTAGGCTATCCCTACCTTAGTGTGTGAGTAGTTCGTTTCGACCTTCCCTCGAATTTTGAGGGACGCTGACTATCATTCCCGGGAAGTTCCGCCTTAAAGCCGTCTCGATGGACTGATAGTGCTAACATCCAGTCAGCACCTGTCATGAAGTTCATCTGCCGTAGTGAAACACAACTTCACTACTTCCTACTTCCTTATCTTATTAAATATCGTCACTATGCTAAACACCCTGCCATTTATCGTCCCTTGACAGCTTCGTGCTAAACGACGAACTATCAACATGGCTCATATCGACGCCAAGGACGAGTCAATCCTGATCGTTGGGGCCGGCACTTTCGGCCTTTCAACAGCCTTCGACCTCGCTCAGAATGGCTATCGAAATATCACCGTTCTAGATCGAGCGTCTGAGGTTCCCTCGCCGTACTCTGCTGGCTGTGATCTCAACAAGATAGTGCGCGCCGAGTATGAAGATCCATTCTATACCGATCTCGCGCTGGAAGCCATCAAAGCGTGGAAATCACCGTTCTTCGCCCCTTACTATGCGGAAAGAGGCCTGGTCATGGCCAACTCGGCGGCGGCAGAGCAGAAAGCAAGAGATTCGTTGTCCAAGTCTTTCTCGTCAATTGCGCACCACGAGGGATTCCCCAAGGGGTCATTCCAACGGCTGAGGTCTGGCGAGGAGGTCCGCTCACTAGCTCCCCAGTTGCAGGGAGATATGAAGGGATGGACAGGTTACTTCAACAAGTACGGAGGCTACGCTCGCGCCGGACGGGCCATGGCGAAGATGTACGAGCAATGTAAGAAATTGGGCGTCCACTTTGTCCTGGGAGAAGCGGAAGGCCATGTTTCGGCACTTCTGTTCGGCGGATCACGCTGCATCGGCGTTAAGACAAAGTCTGCAAAGGAGTATCAGGCAACCCGTACGATCATTTGCCTCGGAGCCCATGTTGCTCGTCTCATCCCTTCCGTCGCGCCTCAGATAACTGCAAAGGCATGGTCTGTTGCACACCTCCAGCTTTCACCTAAACAGGCAAAGTCGGTGGCTGGCATACCCGTCATCAACTGTCGTGACCTGGGCTTCTTCTTTGAGCCCGATGGGGAGAGTGGCTTGTTGAAACTCAGCGCTCATAACGCTGGCCTTACAAATTACGAACGGATGGACGACAAAACGTACGCGAGTGTCCCTACCAGCAGCGGCGACAAAGCCGGGAGTTTTACTGGGCGTATCCCGCGAGACGATGAAGACAAGATTGTGAAACTGATCGCGGCTACAATGCCTCAGTTTTCGTCTCTACCGTTGGTGCGGAAGTTCATCTGCTGGTGTGGCGACACGTCAGACTCCAACTTCATTATCGACTATGTTCCTGGCACGACGAACCGGTCATTGCTCATCTTCACTGGCGACAGCGGACATGCGTTCAAAATGCTGCCCATAGCGGGGAGATGGGCTCGGGATGTTTTGGAAAAAGGCGAACAAGAGTTGAGTAGATGGAGGTGGAAGGAAACGCCACAGGGGGATGTAGATGATATACACTGGAGGGTTGGGAAGTTGAGGGATGTGAAGGACGTCAAAGACTGGGTTGGCGAGGGCGAATGTAACAGTGCAGGCTTGAAGATTACATCGCGCCTGTAAGAGGATCTGGCGTTGCCACAACACTGAGATAGTACTGTAATAATGATTTAATGCTATTCAGGCGAGGCTCAATAACCGTCCCCTCCTTTCAACCAGGTCCTCCCACCGTCCACGCTTTCCTACGTCCCTATCCAACCATACAGCCTTGACGACCTCTTTTGCTCTCATTATATTAGCCAATGGCCTCGCTTGAATCATTTCCGTGAATTTGTCTAGGACTAGTCGTCGATCGTCTTCGTTCCACACCCCCATCGTGCCTACGACAAACAAGGGGAACGTTATCGAAGGTTTCGGCGGCAGCTCTGTCAAAAGTCTCATCACGCGAGCTGTCATGGCTTGAACTGTCGGGGAAGATGGGGTGGCATTGTCGATGCAGGTATAAAGGTATATCAACGCGCATAAGCGTTTGCTTTCGGCGACTTTGAGGAGCTCTGGAGGAGCAGAAGCTTTGGTCGTCGAAATGCGCTGGCCAAGACGTTGAAGGGCTGCTTCGATGCCATCGCGGCGGACAGTGAAGAGAGATCTTTCGAGGGCAGACGTGTCCTCTTGTTTCCGCTTGTCCATGATCAAAGTGCTGATTTCGGATACTTGATGTATGAGGCCTCGAGAACACCCCATGACAACATCAATCTCGGACTCGTCGTCACCAGCGAACCACTCCCTGGGTTCGAAGAGCGTCTCCCCAATCCATGCCGTCCGGCTCATGATATCGTGAGAGACAAACCACATTATGCAGAACCTCCCGAAATTATCGGTTGCCAGATGGCCCTTCGGCCAGAGGAAGCTGCATAGCATTCGCGCCGCTTTCAGGTGCGCCATCCACGTTGACGAGCACGTCTCGACGATCTCGAGACATGAGAGCGTTATCATTGTGGCAAGGATGGAGGCGAGATTATTTGATGCTGACAAGTCGTTGCCTTGCGATGACTCAATCTCTTCTCGTAAACCGCGGAGGGCCCGAACCTTGTGCTTGACCGATATCTGGCGATATCTGTGTTCTCCGGGGTTCCTAAACGACAGCTCGTGTGCTGACCAGCTTAGAACGGAGTGATATAATGTCTTTGATGATAGTGAAAGGGGCGCGATGAACTCGAGATAGGGGTTCTCTGTTGGAGAGTTGCTGAGATTAGGGATTAGGTTGTTGATGTAAAAGTCAAAAAGGTGTAATTCGAAGGGGTCGCCGTTAGCAGAAGCTGAGGGAGAGTCGCTGATAATTGTGGAATAGAGTGTAAGGTCATGTATCGCGGCTTCATAGGCGGCCGCCTTCACTTCGTCTTCGCCATCGTTCTGGTGCTCTTCTTCCAACACCAAGCTGGGGGACTTGTCGACTGTGGCATCAGCCTCCCATTCTCCCCCAAAGGGACGACGACGGCCATCAAAATCGTCGGTAAAAGTATGAAAGAAATAAAATTGGCCCTTGAAACTGTTCAGAGCAGGCGAGTGACTGGAAACCGAAGTCTTTGACGATCGACCATACACGCCTACAGCATAGGTTTAGCCCACAACGCCTGCATACCATACGGGTTCTTCTCACCTTGTCGACCGAAACAAATTCCTCTAGCAAGAGCCTCATCTCTCCACAAAAGCTTCAGGCCATACTTGCACGGATGCTTTGATCGGGCACAATTGGCGCAGGTGGGCTTCTCCGAGGTGCATTTGACGCGGCGCTCTAGCAATGGGATCAGCAAGCCTGTTCACAGCGGCCAACTCCTTGCACCAGAACCCTGGTACCTTTGCACCTCCAGCAGGCATTTCTCGCTCGTTTCTCCATGTCGTTACGGTACAATTCTTGGAAGATGATTGGGATGAAATGAGGTCAGACCAGGCATGGAGTCTCCACGGCTGAGGTGTTCCGATAAGGAGGAGGCTAGGAGACTAGGAGGAGGAGTGCGGAGAAGCGGATGCTGGTTGATAGCAAGGGAGACTAGAGACTAGCATGAGACTGATAACCGATAATAATGGAGAGGATCGTCGGACCCTTTCCTTTGAGGATGGGAAGGTCGATACGACCTGCACGGAGTTTTAGGGTGGGGACATAAGTCGTTGTAAAGCCTGGTTATTCGAACCTAGTAAAAAGTCCGGACTTATTTTGTCATGCGCCTAGGTCTGGCCTGACTCGAATCCAACAGCTTGGCAAGCTAAGGAAAGCCTCCACTGTTTATTCTTCATGATAAGGAATCTGGGGTAAAGGGCGTTTATTTCCGGGGCGGTGGTTATCTCCAACCGTACACACGCACTTTGCGAAATGACGATGCATCACCGTGTTCGCGGGCCCACGATGCAGAGCGCTCCGAAGTCGCGGGACTTGCATGTTGCTGGGAAGCGCAAAGAAGGTCGTTTCGAGTTCCGTTTGGAGACGGACGGCCATTCATTATACGCTTATATGTGAGGCCTTGGACTACTCTCACGTACTGCATCCATGGATCTTCTCTTTCCTCCAGTCTTTCACCTCAACCTACCCTTCTTTTTGCTTCGCATCACATAGTTACAATGGGGGAACACATCATCGACTCAATGGCGGATTCCGTCCTCATCGCCATGGATAGGGGCGGCACCTTTACTGACGTCTGGGCATCCGTTAAAGGCAAGGAGGATCTGGTCTTCAAGCTCCTCTCCGTAGATCCCGACCATTACCACGATGCGCCGACAGAAGGTTAGTCATACAGAATCTCCGAATGAACCTCGAGATGCATCTTTTAATGTCTTACTAACCACTGTATTTAGGCGTGCGAAGAGTGTTATCGCATTACCTCGGCCGCGAGATCTCCAAAACGGAGCCACTCCCCAAGGAGCCCATCCACGCGATCCGCATGGGCACTACAGTCGCTACAAATGCCCTCCTAGAGCGAAAAGGCACCCGTCATGCGTTTTTCGTAACCAAAGGTCATAAAGACGTCTTGGAGATTGGCTCTCAGCAACGGCCAGACATCTTCGCCCTCGACATTCGGAAAGCGGCTGTCCTATACGACACTGTCGTCGAGGTCGACGAGCGAGTCACCATTGAGTACTACGATGAGGCACCGGAGCGCGCCAACGGTGTTGCCAAAGCCCTAAAAGGTGAGGTTGTTAAGGGAGTAGGTGGCGAGCTTGTTCGAGTCTTAGAACCGCTCAATGAAGAAACTACAAGGGCATCGCTTCAACGGCTTCGCGATGAGGGCTACTCTACCATCGCCGTTTGTCTCGCACACTCTTTCCTCTATGCCGAACACGAGCAGCGAGTTGAGGCTATTGCAAGAGAACTTGGCTTCGAGCATGTATCATTATCGTCTGCTGTTGGCGCAAATATGGTGAAGATGGTCGCTCGAGGCGGATCAGCTTCCGCGGACGCCTATCTCACCCCTGAGACGCATAAGTACATTTCGAGATTTGCTGCTGGATTCCAGGATGGAAACCTAGACGGCCTTCGATGCGAGTTCATGCAGAGTGATGGCGGACTAGTCAATCACAAACTCTTCAGTGGCCTGAGGGGTATTTTGAGTGGTCCAGCAGGTGGCTTGGTTGGATATGCGAGGACATCTTACGATGGCCAAACACCACTTATCGGGTTCGACATGGGAGGTACATCTACCGACGTGAGTAGATTCGGTGGCACCTTTGAGCACATCTTCGAGACCACCACTGCTGGCGTCACGATCCAGAGCCCTCAACTCGACATCAACACAGTCGCTGCAGGTGGAGGTAGTATTCTATCGTGGCAGAACGGGCTCTTCAAAGTCGGCCCCGAGAGCGCAGGTGCCCATCCAGGCCCGGCTTCATACCGAAAGGGAGGCCCGCTCACTATCACCGACGCCAACCTACTACTAGGTCGTCTTCTCCCAGACTACTTCCCTAAGATCTTCGGCCCCACGGAAAATCAGCCCCTGGATATCGAGATTGTGCGGGAGAAGTTCGCCGACCTCGCCCAGGAGATTCGACGGGATATTGGAAGAGATGTGCCGGCTGAAGAGGTAGCTGTTGGGTTCATCGAGGTTGCAAACGAGTCTATGTGTAGACCTATGCGAGCTCTTACGGAGGCGCGTGGTTTTGAGATCAACACGCACAATCTCGCTGTCTTTGGAGGCGCCGGTGGTCAGCACGCTTGCGAGATCGCGGAAAACTTGGGCATCTCAAAGGTTGTGATGCACAAATATTCTAGTCTTCTGTCTGCATACGGTGAGCCTACCCTCCATTCCCTGATCTACCTGTGAAAATTGACTAATTAATTTCAGGCATGGCTTTGGCTGAGGTTGTGCAAGAGGCCCAGGAACCCTGCAACGAGTTCTTGACTTCCGAAACCATGCCCAAGATCAGTGCTCGCCATGAGTATCTCCGAGAACACACCAGGGCTGAGTTGGTGAAGCAGGGCATCGAGAAGACGGCAATCAAGCATGAGATCTACCTCAATCTTAGGTATCGTGGAAGCGACACTACGCTCATGATCTTAGAACCGGCTGATGGTGACTGGAAGAAGGAGTTCATCGCGGAGCACCTGCGAGAGTTTGCCTTTGTGCTCTCCGAGGATAGAGAGATCTTGGTGGATGATATCCGAGTCAGGGCAATTGGTATCAGCACTGAAAACACCAAAGACAACGATGCCTTGGAGAAGGAGCTTCGAGAAGACAACTTTGTCCCCCTCGACACGACCAAAATTACGCCTGAAACAGTATGTGAACCGGTTGCGTATCGTATAAGATCCTCACTAACAATTCCAGCGACCTATGTATTTTAAGGATGGCGGTATGCACCAGGCGAGTGTTTTGCTCCTCAAGAACCTCCCTCGCGGCAGCATAGTCACCGGCCCAGCCGTGATCATCGACAAGACGCAGACAATTGTCGTTGCTCCAGCAAGCAAGGCGCGAGTCCTGTCGAACCACATCGTCATCGACGTGAAGCCTCAAACCATCACACAAACAAACTCATCAGCTGTTGATCCCATCCAGCTCTCTCTCTTCGGACATCGCTTTATGAGCATTGCCGAGCAGATGGGTCGCGCTCTGCAGAAGACATGTGTGTCGTTGAACATCAAGGAAAGATTGGACTTTGCGTGCGCCATCTTTGGCCCCAATGGTGACTTGGTCGCAAACGCGCCTCATGTACCCGTCTTTCTGGGAAGCATGAGTTACGCTGTTAAGGGCCAGATCGACTTGGTGGGTGATCAGATGCGTCCGGGCGATGTATATGTCACGAACCATCCTGGTAAGATCTCCTCTCTAGCCCAGTGAGCAAGCAATTATGCTAATGTTGTAATAGTGCATGGTGGCACCCATCTTCCCGACTTGACTGTCGTCACTCCTGTGTTCGACAAGGAGGGCAAAAACATCCTTTTCTTCCTTGCTTCTCGAGGCCACCATACTGACATCGGAGGCTCCGAGGGGACTTCCATGCCGCCTAATTCGACTGAGCTCTGGCAAGAAGGTGTTGCCATCACAACCTTTACCATGATCCGTGACGGCAAGTTTGACGCCGAGGGCATCGCCAAGATCTTCGCCGAGCCGGGTACAAGGCCGGGATGTAACAGCACACAACGGCTCAGCGACAACATCACCGATCTCCAGTCCTTCGCCGCGGCGAATAACAAGGGAGCCAAGCTCCTCAACAAGTTGATTGACGGCTACGGTCAACCGGCCGTGCACTTTTACATGGACGCTGTTCAGGCGAATGCGGAACTTGCTGTTAGGAAGTTCCTTAAGGAGGTCCGAGGGAAGTATCCGGAAGGCAAGTTGAATGCCATAGGCTACATGGATAACAGCTCCCGTATCCACCTCGAGGTTCGCATCCGTGAAGACGGCAGTGCCACGTTCGACTTCTCTGGTACCACAACTGAGCTATACGGCAACATGAATGCCCCTAGAGCACTCACCTATTCCGGCATCATTTTCTGTCTCCGGAGTATGATCGGCACCGACATCCCTTTGAACCAGGGATGTCTCTCCCCCATCGACGTGGTGCTCCCTAAAGGATGCTTTCTAAACCCTTCAAGCGGCGCGGCCGTCTGCGCCGGAAACACACACACCTCGCAACGAGTCTGCGACACCATTCTCCAAGCTTTCGAGGCTGCGGCCGCGTCACAAGGCTGCATGAACTGTGTTGGTTTCTTCGGCGGCGAGTCGCTCGACGAAAGCGGCCGCACTAAGGGCTTTGCCTTTTCTTTCGGCGAGACCATTTGCGGTGGTGCCGGTGCGGGTCCTACATGGAACGGCGCGCATGCCGTGCATACTCACATGACAAACACACGCATCACAGACGCAGAGCTACTGGAGAAGCGGTATCCCGTCCTGATGCGGGAGTTTACTATCCGCCGTGGTAGTGGTGGCAAGGGTGCTTTCACCGGCGGTGATGGATGTCGTCGAATCTACGAGGCTTTGGCACCGCTGAGCTTCAGTGTCATCACCGAGAGGAGAACGACTCGGCCGTATGGCATGAGGGGAGGTGAACAGGGCTCGTATGGTTCCAACACGTGGAATAGGAAATTACCAGATGGGTCTATGAGGGCGGTTAACCTGGGGATGAAGAATATGGTGAGGATGCAGCCCGGCGACCAGCTGATTATGGATACCCCTTCTGGAGGTGGCTATGGGGTTCCTGTGACGAAGGAGGTCAACGGGGCCAACGGTGTGAAGAGTGTCAACGGTGTCAACGGCATTCATACAAATGGGGAGGTTAAGAAGGACTTCCAGCTGAGAGCTAATGGCAGTATAGCTGCGTGGCAGGCGAGTCAAGCAGATTTTTAGTTTGATAGCGGATCGCTCCCTTCAGGAGTAAAATAGAATTTGGATCATGTTACTGGGGATTTAGTCCCTCGTAGTCATTGAATATGTTAAGGATATTGTGGGTAACGCGAGTTACCGGTTTTATCAAGCTCTCGCTATGTTTAGTTTTCAGAGACAAGTATTATGAAATAATATGTTAGAAAGGATATAAGAGGGGGTACCGCTGTGTTATCTATACAGCTTCACTTTTAGCATAGTAGTATTTTATATAATAGTTATAAGAATATATTATTAGTATGGTGGAGTGGTTATCTGTTTGTCAGGTTAGATGTAGCTCATTTTAAAGAATATGCCTGGGCGCAGCGCGCGGTTACGCAAGGGAAGCTCGAGCGGCCGTGTCAGAGGGTGAGCGTTGGCCTCAACGGTCAACCTCATCCGCGCCTAGGGAGCGAAGGCAAATGCTTTAAAGCGGAGCGTCAAACAAAGAGGCCGATGATATGGGGTGAAGGAAACGAGGCTAGATTATCTCGGAGCACCAGTTATTATGGTTTTCATTTAATGCTATCCTCGGTTGCTACGACAGATGGTTTGGGTTGGATGTGCGTCTCATAACTTCCTATGTTGTCTGTTGCGCTGTATCTGGACCAGGGGTGTAGCGCCTTGCCTAATCCAGGCTGGGTATCTCTCCCGTTCATGCATTCAGTCGAGAATCCCGTCAAGATCCACTATACTCTCATGTGCCCGAAGCGCTTGATATGGGTGGTAAGCAACGTCCAAGAAGAAACGGACGGAACCCAGTCAGGAAGCTGTTGAAGTCCACAGTCCCCGCAGCTAGCAAACAGGGGCTCTCTGCTAGATTTATCTGTAGACCCCAGTGATCTGCTCCTGAGACGAGCTTCATGACAAACTCTGAGCTACCACTTGATGGGACAGTAAAACTAATAGAAGCGAGTTGGATAGAGCTGAAAAGTCCACCCCTATAAAGAGCTGACTTTTTGCCGACGATTTGTGGATTGTCAAGTCCTCTAAGATAATAGGCTATGCAAAGCGAAGCTAAAAAAAAAACCGCGAAGAATAGACATAGTGAGCGTAGCAGAAGATAAAGTTAATCAAAGCCAGTAGAAATTATGCCTGGAGCTTAGCTATCCTCATTAGTTGTGGTCACGGATTAACAGAGTCTGCCTAGCGATCAAGCTGTGGGGCGTATAAGGAGTGCTAATAAGCCTGCAGGATTATGGTTTATTGCTCTCCGCTAGTCTAGCCATATAATCTGCGATTAGGTTTGTATGCTTAAATCTTTTATTTCCATTATAACCTTGTTGCAACGCATTTGGTTCTCAATATGCTTTAGATGTGCGGTCTTTAAGAGTACGCTCTTGTGATTCAAGTACCGTCCTAATCAATGCACTTTATAAAGCGAGACTAGCAAAAGTGCCATTTTCGAGTCAAGGATTTAAAGGTGTCTGCAGAAACAAAGTTTCAGTAGAGTCGGCCGAAGTCGCCTTAAAGATAGCGTTATGCCCGAGCTGCGGCCGATCTACCACATGATCTACACTGCGCTCAAGTCTAGACCGATAGAAGAACTTGATACTGATAAAAATCGTACAATTACTGCATATGAGGACTGATTCTATAAGTGTGATAAGTGCTAGCCCGCACTTCTTTGATCACGCTGAACTGGTCAACTCCTGATGTGACTGGATTATTGGGTGATGGCTGAGTTTGGCACTTCTGCCTCGGCTTCATCTTGCCTTTCCGAGACGTATCGCCAAACAAAAGGGCCTCGCATCGCATCGGATGGTGTCATATGCGGAAGCCTATTTTGTTGGCGGCTATGCACTTGTTAGAGAACCAGTGAATGCCAGCCAACCAGCTAGCAATCACTCTCCACTACCTGAAGCCTTGGCATTAAGTGATTTATTCGGTACCACCTCAAGCTTAGCATGTCTTCACGGAAGTATCGGCAATGCGTCTACCAGCCTCATACCTTATCTTACTTGTATACAAACCCGAAGCCTGCTTGTTCCGCCATTATAGCTGCATTGCGGTCGTACACTGCCGATAACGGAAGGACCTCCAGTATTTGAATAGACTTAGTCCCGAACAGATGCCGGTACTTATGCTTATTCTACGACGCTAGGCCGGAGGATCTTGAAGAAATCCCGGGCAAACTCGCCTGCCTGAGAGAAGATTGGTTGATTGTTTCGTCGGGTGAATTTTACAGAATGATGAATAACATCAAGGACTTAAACACTTTTCGCAGTGATAGGCGGAATTAAAGAAGTGGGGATGTTTCCAATGTGATGTTACGAGGACATGGTGAGCTGTACCTTATTTCACCTTCTGCTTTTGGCCCATTCCATACGCCCTAATAGGAAGGACAATTTAAAGTACTATATAGTTCCTGCACTTATGAAATACACTGATAAGATTGTATACGATTAAGGAAGTATGATCTTGAGAATAGTCGAAACTCGATATAAATACACATAACCTGCCTCTTGTTAAACATGAGCTACCTTCACTACAACCAGCCTTCAACCACTTCTTCAGACTAAACATTTCCCAACGCTACCATGGCACCATTCCTGGCCACCCTCGCCGCTCTGACAATGCCAGCAGTCTCTATGGCTGCGGCCTTTACCATGCCGGCAGAGCTCTCAGCTCGAGGCTCAGACATCGTTGGCGGGACCACGGCCGCTGCCGGCGAGTTCCCCTACATCGTCAGTCTCTCGCACAGCGGCTCGCACTTCTGTGGCGGTGTTTTGATCAATGCCAACACGGTCCTCACTGCCGGACATTGCTCTGTAGACTACGCGGCTTCAACCGTCAAGGTCCGCGCAGGGTCACTTGTAAGTTCCATGAATCTTCATACAATACTGCTTGGACATCATTCCCCTCGTATGCTGTTTCTACAACTTTGTCACTTCATCAAGACACATGAGCTGGGCCTTTGAGAGACAACTCCTAACTAGTGTGCAGACCTGGGCTTCTGGCGGCACACAAGTCGGAGTTTCCAAGATTGTTGTTCATCCTTCCTATAACGCCGACACCGTCGATAACGACATTGCACTTTGGCATCTTTCAACGCCTCTTTCGGCAAGCTCCACCATCGGCTACGCCGTCCTGCCGGTGCAAGGCTCAGATCCCGTTGCTGCATCTACGATCACTGTCGCAGGCTGGTAAGTACACATGAGACAGGGCATCAGTTGCAAAGAGTGCTAACTGGTGGATTAGGGGGCTTTTGACCGAGAACGCATCAACCTTGCCCGCAACTTTGAGAAAGGTCTCAGTTCCCGTTGTCTCGCGTGCTACCTGCCGATCTGAATATGGTACTTCTGCCATCACGAACAACATGTTCTGCGCCGGCCTGGCTGCGGGTGGTAAGGACTCGTGCTCTGGAGACAGCGGTGGTCCCATCATTGATGCCTCCACTGGAGTTTTGCTCGGAACCGTTTCTTGGGGCCAGGGATGTGCTGAGGCTGGTTATGCCGGAGTTTACTCCAGAATCGGCAACTATGTTACATATATCAACACTAACAAGTTTACTTCTTGAGTCTGGGTTCTTGAATATATAGGGGGGTAGTTGTGGAGATTTGGGGAAGGTTCACATAGCAATTTGACGCGTATCACTGTTGAGAATCTAAAGTACCTGCTGATATATTGTTTTCGCTTGTCGTTTGTGCGTATACCTAAGTTACCGCTGCGTAGGGGTTTTGAAACGGATTTACGTCCAACATCGGTATAATTGCTACTGTGTTAGTTTCTTGACTCTGAACACTTCAGCTGCTATCCTAAAGGTATGGCTGCAAACTACATAGAAACGACCAGGCCACACCACCACTATGGTCGATGTGTAGCCCGAACGGAATGTCGAGCGGAAGCCACACCCCGGACGAATTGCGGTATGCCGACTACAGCTGAACGTTGGCTTTTCGAGACTAGACGGAGAAGGAAGTGACAGAGTAGACTGTCACCTAGACAACATAATCGTCAACAACTCACAAACACTAGTATGTCCTGCACATCTCACAAGTCAGACCACGGCGTGACAACAGTTATTCGATATAAGACGCTGCTTACGCAACCCCTTTCTTGAAGAAACCGCGACGTTTGTGAACTTGTAGTGTAACGCGGACGGGCGAACCCCTTTCGAAGTGACAAATATGTAATGAAACATTGACCTAAATCTAGTAGGAAAAAGCAACACGATCGAATATCATCATGTCCTACTACTTGCGTCCAGACCTAAACTTCCATTCCGTCAACTCCCAGCCCCGTCGACGCCTAATGCTTATACCAAATCCTGCGCCATCGTCCTTCGGCTTGCACACTGCTGCCGCCAATGAAGTCCGCTGCGGAGCTGGTGCTTTGAACGTGTCCCAGTCCCCGTTGATTGATGATATATTAAACCCAAGTACCAAACACACAAGTAAGCCCAGGTTCTCCGCAAATGCAAAGTTTCTTCCCGGACACAGATGCTTCCCGCCTCCAAACGGTACGTATGATGCTCTCCTTGCCTTCGCTGTGGCACCGTCTTGGCCGTTTGCCGGACCCAAAAATCATTCGGCGTTGAACTCTGCAGCACTGAGCCCCAAACCTCCTCAAGATGATGTAAGCAGTCGCTCGACAGTTGTACGTTGATGCCTTCTTTCACAAGGTATGAGTGCCCTGAGCTATCTTTTATAACCGTATCCGCCATCACGCGGCGGTTTCCAATAGCCTTGTTGGACATTCGAACTGCCTCCCGGTAACAGCTGACGAGGAGAGGACACTTATCGGTGAGTGTCTCGACGTTGACAACGATTTCATGCTCGGAACTTTTTCTGCTACAGCCAACGCTTCTTCGCGTAGGCGGTTTACCAATCCGGTCTGGTGAAAATAAAGCTGAGCAGCCAAGATAAAGTTGGGATGGTGTTAGCTGTTGCTAAATAAGTATTAAGACTTATTAATTAATATAAGAAATAAAGATTCTTTATTTTTATCCATTTCTTACTTTTTTATTATATATTAAACTTATATTAAAATAATAGTAATTCTTAAGTCTTATTTTATAAATTTTTTTTTAAAAAAAAAATAGTATATTATTTCAGCTATTTTTATTTTAATTAGCTATAGTTTCTATATATTTTATTTATATATTATTACTTTTAAGTATAATTACTTTATTTTCTATTTATTTAAAATAAAAAGATCTAATTATATCTTTTTAAAAATAAGTTTTAAGTAATATAACTAATATTATATTTAATATAAGACTTATTTCTTAATAAATAGTTCGCTTTATATAATTATTAATTTAATATTATTAATCTCTTAGTTAGCTTATTAAGAAAGTATAAGGCTAGGCTAATACTTTACTAAAGTAATAAGAGTTTCTTTATAATATATTTATCTTAGAATATAAGGCAAATAATAATAATAATCCTCTTAAAAAGGTTTTTAA